>QLOT01021026.1:0-17010 GCA_003313875.1 Russula aff. compacta | reverse complement strand
GAAACATTGGTTCAATCAAATTCCGCGAGATGATGTAGGCTGTTACATACCAGCCAAAGATGACAGCACCTTGCGTAATACTTGACGCACTGCATTGTGGGCTCACCGCAGCCCTTCTCCTTTTTCACCTCCAAGATGACATGTGGAAGAATTCGTTTGTCGCCTTTATCCCGCATAGTACCCCAAACAACGTCAGGGACTCCAACAACTTTATTATCGATATCACTTTTAGGAATACCCTTTTGTTCGTGGCCTGGGCTTCCAAAGATGCGAGTGAAAAATTGGCGGGAGCTGGACCAACGGGCGTCTTCATTTTCATAATCGCTGAGCGCATTGCGAAGGAAATTCCGTGAGACATCGAGAAACTTCATATCTGTTGCAGAAAGCTCTTCCAAGTCGTGGTAGTTGGATGCATGAAGCCTCTCGAGGTTGTAGTGCAACTTTGCCAAGTGGCGATGGAAGATAGCATTGGGGTAGCCGAAGCGACCTTCAGGTCGTCCAATGTAGATTTTCTGACGTAGCTCGCGGCCGGCCACCCCTAGACAGTCCGACGGCGGTGAGAGAGCGGTTACTTCTTTGATAGCGTCTACACCTGAACTCGAGTTTGAGAGAAATGATTATGAGAGCGATGAAGAAGAAGACAGACCAGGATCATGCAGAGAGTCTACGCTCGATGAGACATTGCTGGATGGTTCAGGCTTGCGCTTCCGAGCTGGGGGGGCGCATTAGTGTACATCCCAGGAGAGCAGCGGCGCACGACACACGAGGGCAGAGTACAAATGCCTGAATTCTTTGCTCTGGGTCTTTTTTGAAAAAATCCGTTATCTTCTCTGTGATGTGGACAGGCTCAGCATAAGGGGAAAGATCGGAAGAACGGCGGATATCATCCAGGAGTGTTAGAAGTGTTTCGTCGGACTCCGTCCTTGGGTAGCTGTGGTGCGCCAAACTGGAGGACGACCTCGTGTTGTAGCGCTTAGGTGGATGTCGCACTGGGTTGTTTATCTTCCATACCGCGAGTTGGTCGAGGTCAGCCTCGCGCAGAATTGTGTAGTAGGCGTCCTTCACCCTCATAAGGATTTGGCCGACGACATTGTCTGTTGGAAAATCAAGTATGAACGGACTTGTAACTTGTTCAAAATCCCAGTCTATGCAGGTGAGCCATATGGAAATTATCTGTGGTGTAGTCATGATGGGCGAGGACCGGAACGGATGGACGAAGTTGACCCCATGCTTTCTTAAACATGCGTGTTTAGAGCTGTCACGGATGTCACACGGTCACATCAATGGATTGATTGTCTGGTGTCTGTTGGCAAGTTTCTTGATTTTCTATTCTTCGCGTCATTAAGTATATTCAGTGTTTTTTAATCATAGATGTAATATATGTGTCTCTATTATATCAACACTCCACTCTGCGTATTAGGTTTACGGTTACGCTGCTGGAGTCATGTACTTCCGCTTCAGAATGCTTTCAAGCGCAAATGTGTCGTGGTCAGTCTCCATAAATCCTCCAGCCTCGACATCTGAATGCCATTCGTCTTTCAACCCATCTTTATTGATCGTCATAGGGTAACGACCAGTCCCACTTTTCCCTGCCCAGTCAAAGTCGATCAGCTTCGCCTTCGCCTCGCCATCAATCATAACGTTCACAGCCCGAAGATCCCCATGAACAAAATCATGCTCCTGAAGTAGTTTCACAGCCTCAGTGATGTCGTCAAACACAGTAGCTTTCAGCGGTTCCTCTGTGAGTTCGTGTGCCTTCATATTCTTCCCCTTCACGCGCTCCATAACCACCATAAACAGGTTTCCGATTACCCGATGGCACCCGTATAGCTTCGGCGCCAAATTGTGCTCAGCGAGTAGTTTGTGTGCTTCTTCGTTATAACTCGACGTGAACTTGACCACAACCTCTGGCTGTTTAGATCCATCATGATCATCCAGGACCAACTTGGCAACAAACAGACTCCGCAAGTCTTGAGGTGAAGGATTCTCCCGTATCTGGAATGATTCGTTGCGGTCATTCAGCCGTTTCTTGTAAGTCAATACAGGCAGCGAGGATGAGGAGGATGAACGAGGATCCAGGGTCGGTTGCGCGAAACATGGCCGGGCCCGATCTGCAGGGGAACTCTGTTGCATGACCTGCTTATATTCCTGTTCGAGTAGAGAGGCGCATTCCGCCAGTGCCGAAGCAATGCGCACTAGCTTCCGAATCATGCTGTTGCGATCAAAGCCGTCTTTCAAGTCGACAATCAAAAGCTGGTTGACCACAATCCGCTCCAAAGTGAGCACCGTAGAAATCTCGAGACTGTGCCCGTTGAGGCCAATGAGGATCACTGGGAAGAGGGTCGAACGAAAGAACTTGGTGTCCTAGAATGAAACTTTGGTTCAATCAAGTTTCCGCGAGATGATATAGAATGCTACATACCAGCCAAAGATGACAACACCTTGCGTAGTACTTGACCCACTGCATTGTAGGCTCACCGCAGCCCTTCTCCTTTTTCACCTCCAGGATGACATGTGGAAGAATTCGCTTGTCGCCTTTATCTCGCATAGTACCCCAAACAACGTCAGGGACTCCAACAACTTTATTATCGATATCACTTTTAGGAATGCCCATTTGTTCGTGACCTGGGCTTCCAAAGACGCGAGTGAAAAAATGGCGGGAGCTGGACCAGCGGGCGTCTTCATTTTCATAATCGCTGAGCGCATTGCGAAGGAAATTCCGTGAGACATCGAGAAACTTCATATCTGTTGCGGAAAGCTCTTCCGAGTCGTAGTAGTTGGGTACATGAAGCCTCTCGAGGTTGTAGTGCAGCTTTGCCAAGTGGCGATGGAAGATGGCGTTGGGGTAGCCGAAGCGACCTTCAGGTCGTCCAATGTAGATTTTCTGACGTAGCTCGCGGCCGGCCACCCCTAGACAGTCCGACGGCGGTGAGAGAGCGGTTACTTCTTTGATAGCGTCTACACCTGAACTCGAGTTTGAGAGAGATGATTATGAGAGTGAAGAGGAAGAAGACAGACCTGGATCATGCAGATCTATGCTCGATGAGACATTGCTGGATGGTTCAGGTTTGCGCTCCCAAGCTGAGCCAATGCGTCAATACACCAGCACGGGAGAGCAGCTGCGTATGACATACAAGTGTATAGCACAATCGCCTGAACTCTCTGCTCTGGATCTTCTTCGAAGCAATCCGTTATCCTTTCCGTATCGTGGAGATGCTCAGCATACTGAGAAATGTCGGAGGAGCGGCGGATATTGTCTAGGAGTGTCTCAACTGTTTCGTTGGTCTCCAGGAGGGTGTGGCCCATCGCACCGGAGGACGACCTTGTATTGTAGGGCTTCGGTGGGTGTCGCACTGGGTGTTTTATCTTCCATACCGTGAGTTGGTCATAGTCGGCATTGCGCATCAATACGGGAAAGCGCTTCCACGCTTCCTGCAGAAAGTACGCTACAGGGTAGTTTGAGGGCATCGTGACGAAGAAAGGACGCCTCTCAAGCTCAAAATTCGAGTTTATCACCATGATCCATATAGAACTCTCTGGTGTAGTCATAATGGATGAAACTGGTCGGGTGAGACGAGGAGAAGTGGGGAGAGAGACGGACTACCGCAACCTGTGACAATGTTGTGTTTTTAAAAAGCATTCGGTCTGTCACAAACTGTTGGGAAAACTTAGTAGTAGTACTAGTACTAGTAGCGGAATCTGAAAAAATACGTCTCGATCACGTGAGTTCTTCAACCTTGTCAACTCTGGTCCACTCGCACTGCTCCTCGGCCCTTCAGTATGGCAGCGCAACCTGATATCCAGGCTCTAAATGCAGGGTTCGATCAACTCAACGCCGGCCTTCAAGCCACCAGGCAACAACTCGGTTTGTTTGGCAATATCCCTGCCATTGCCGGAAATCAGGATATCTTAACTGCAATCGGAAACCTCACCACCACTGTCAACAATCGTATGACTGGGGTCGAGAACCGCTTGACAAACCTTGAGACCCAGATCAGAGTTGCGTTAGTAGCCACCCCAACCTTAATCGTACTTGCAGTACGATCCATATTTTAACAGGGACCAAAATCAAATAGCCCGCTTGCAAAATACGTCTTGCAATGTCCCCACTAGTACTCTTTGCCCTCTAACCCATCATTTGACTGGGAATCCCATTCCGTTATTCCCTGCTACTGTCGGAGCTCTACAAAGTATGCCAGGTCTGTTTATTTCTTGCTTTTGCCACACACTGGGACTCACATCTTGCCATCTCAAGCAACAGACCTCAATTCTGTCTTGACTGATCTCGGTCAAAGTACTGCTGGTGCCGTCAATGCCTGCCGCACTCGTCTCCTCAAGGCAGTTGGTGTACAGGCTCTAACAATCTAAATGACGTTGTCAGTGGTTCTCCATGCAGTTTATCACCTTGCGCCTGCTGAAATACGATGAAGGTTGTTGGAGGAGATGTAATGTTGTGTAAAGCTTTTCTTGGCTCTGATGTAGAAGAGACATTCCCCTTGCAGAACTCATCACTTCGATTTGACCCCCCTACGCCTACGTTATCAAGCTTTACCAACCTCTGTCCGTCGTCATCGATATCGTTCTTCCGTCGTCAGAACGCCGATCATTGATCTTACTTCAACATCACCAGCCCAACCTTAAACAAAGACAACCACAACCTTGTCCTCAAATTTGGCTCACAGTCGAAGGTTCGAACGCTGGGCTGAGGGTAAAAGGGTTTTGGGCTTTCTTGATCCCTCTTCTTGATCACCCAGAATATGTTCTTTACTTTCGTAACACCAACACCCATGTCAAATGTTCGTTACGTGCGTAAAATTCGAATATTTTATGCTAAATAACATATACTCCGCTCGATTACCCAATGTGTGGGCAACGACAATCTGGTTTTGATTTTCTGCCTTCTCAATTACCTCGAGATTCTATTCAATTCCTAGCGCCACAAACATCGTTCGTCTGCTGCTAGCTTCTAGTATTCGCAAGCGCCTTCTAGGACATATCTTATCTTGGTGCCAGTTCTTGGCCTGGCAGTTACTCTGACCCGCTTCGGATTTGATGCGGTTGCTCCCAACTAATCTTGCCAGTGCGCCCTCTACTTCTTCTTAGCCTATAAAATGCTTACTCCGAGGTTTCCAGCAGTACTACACGCTGTCCTCACCCGCTTTTCTGCTACACCACCTCCCAAATGAACTCGTTTCAACCTAACGTGATCCACAGTATTAGCAATGCTTCAAATGCTTGATCATGAGGTTCACCGTCTGCATGCCCTAGATATTTCCTTTTCCCGTTGAAGTGGTTCGCCGGGGAAAATTCTCCTTGTGGCATCTACCACAAATCCGAGACCACCAACAACCCATCGGAGTAGTCTACGGATATGTTCGAGGGGTCTGCAATTCCTTTATAGTACCTTGTCGTCAACCTCGCCAACGGGACCTTGCCATCGCGATTCCACGCCATATGCCAACTCAGCACGCTACACCTGGCAAACAGTGAACCGTCGTACCTTCGTATGACGTATAATCGGTCTCGCGATGTAACGTTCCGTCCTCAAGCTGGAATGGTGCCTGCTTGCTATTGGGTTCCCAGACACACAAGTCAATATCATTACGGACGGAGTATAGGATCGCTAGATGCCGCTCTGACACAGTTGAGGGTGCTGAGTAGTCCATTTTCCGCGCCTTCAAAACAAGACCGCAGGCAATAATTTTTGGTGAAGGGAGCCCTTCTCTTGTTGAGACCTAGTCTCTTGCCTCTGTTAGCATAGAGCTTGGAAATATCTGTCAGATGTTTTCTAAGCAGATGGGATAATTGAATTCGACTCACTCTGCGGCGGCATGAAAAGATGAAGAAGCCGTAGTGAAAAGTATCATTAGTGATTGTTCGGTGTAGAGCGTCTAGCGTTCACCTGTATTGAGAAGATCAAGAAACGAGGTTCAAATAAGATAGATAGATAGACGTACCTTCGCCCTTGGGCCTCACTTGCCCAGACACGCCTCAGCATAGTGGGTCAAAGTCTAGATCCCACATTTCGAAAGTCCCGCGATGAGATATAGAACAGCAGGATAGTCGTAGTCAATAGCTAGGCTACCGAAAGAGCATGATGCTGACAGGAAGTAAAGATTTGCGAGAGTCTGTGGCGTCAAGAGGAAGAATTGGGAATTGAGCAGAAAATTCCAAACTTTGAAGCTGGCAACGGGCATTTGTGGTGTTTTTCTCATTGTCGATGTCCAGACCTTGCAATCAGGCGCAGACTTGTGTTGGGATTTCAGCCAACAATGATGTGAAATGTGGCAGTTGTTTTCAGTTACCACGTACAAGGCAGAAGCCATACGCCTTTCTGGACCACACTAGCAAGCCCTAGCCTCACTTTACTATTGGACGGAGCCTTGGTGACTTTGGACCGGTGGGCCAATGAGAACCTGCCTCTGGGGAACCGTTCGTCAAGTCTGAAGCACAGTAGCCGATCTACATTGAGGTTTCATGCTATTGTGCCTGTAAATATCATGCTCTTTCAACATCCTACCATCTCTCTTGACATCCGGATGCTGTTCAGCGTGTTCTGGACGTCTTCAACGAAAATGGGTAGGTCCCCTCCGCATGCACCCCACACCAATCGAAATTGATAAGCACCTTGGATTTGTATCCCCGGGGCAGTCTTTGTTGAGCACGTGGTCATTCAGGAGTTGGCAGACTTCATCTGATCTGGATTGGCGGTCATCCCCACGACGACGACAAAGTGAAGTCGGTAGTACGCATTCTGGTGGCCCTGGGCAAAGAATTGAAGAGTTTTACAAGGACTTGGACCCGGATCAGTTCTGACGAGACCCCTAACGTTTTCTCCCGTTCATTCTATCGGAGAGCGATTGTCAGATTTTCGTACAGGGATTATCTCATTTCCAAAACTTCAGAAAGTTACTCAAAGCCCATGGTATTGAGAACAAAAGCGAACGACACTTTGACCAAACAGTCGTCACTAAATTTGCCAGAATATATAACGCAAGAGGACATCGCCCTTCTTGCAGACGTAGGGCATGCTCCTGAACTGCTTTACTGTTCAACAGAAAATGATAATGCAGAGGATCTAGGAGGGTTGGCTATGGGATACGTGGTTGGAGAAACCGCTCATAAGCGGTATGGTATCAATCCACTTCTTCAGGCCATCTTCTAAAAGCCAGGTTCGGGATGCAATTTCGTTCCTACATGCAGAAAACATCGCCTTTGGTGACCTTCGTCTGCCGAACATCATGGTGACCGGACAGGAACGGGTTATGGTGCGGGGTGCACGCGGAAGGGAGGATCCCCATTTTCGTTGAATGACGCCAAGAACATGCTGAACAGCATTGACCGGCACCCGGATGTCAGGAGAGGTGGGAAGATGTTGAAAGAACATGACATTTACAGGCTCAATAGTATGAAACCTCGAAGTAGAGCCGCCGTCGTGGCTCACACTTAACGAATGGCTCCCCAGAAGTACGTACTCATTCCCTATACAACCCATCTGATCCAAGGTCACCTAATAAAGTCATCCCAATTAGTAAGTAACACTCACTATCGGAAAGTCGGATTTCCTTGTAATTGTTAGTCCAGTACATCGTTCGGCATCAAGATAGTAACATGACATCCACGTGTAGTGTGAAGTTAAATGGCGGCAGCAGGACGCGCGCGAAAAGAACAGCGCGTGTTCTGAGCATGACGAGCTACACGCATTGCCTTGATCGGGAGATAAAAGAGGAGACAGATAAGAGTAGCGAGCAGGTAAAGAAGGAGCTCCTTCAAAAACAAGCGAGAGGGGTGGGAATGGCACAGAGAAGGACTCCTAGGCATAGGAGAACTCCGAGTTCGACACTCGAAGTGCGGGGAAGTTACATTCGAAGTGGGTAGCGTAGGGAGGTTTAAGTACACAACAGAGCGCTTAGCGAGATACGAAAGACAGACATAAACCGAAAATTTGGAGTACAGAGGAGGGGAAGGAAGAGAATAGAGGAAAGGCAAGACGTAGCGAGAAGCCGACGATCAGACCCGCATGACAATGGTAGGTATCATGCGATTGATGACCGCTGACGAAAAGGAAGGAGAGAACACCAAAACAATGAAGAGGGGTAGGGCCGGAACGGAGGTGAATACCTTGGGATGACGTCGACGGGCGCACCAACCAGTCGTTCCATTCCGACGCCGACGTGCGCAGGTGGGACGCCACCTTACAGTAGAAATTGCTGTCTAGTCAGCTGTAGTTTGTGAAGGGCTGAGCGAAGACCATATGGACGAAGACACGCCGAGGATACAGATGTATGAACATGGCCATGATAGCAGGACAGCAACCCGGATGTGAATCTGGTCGAACGATGACGCTTTATTGATGATGGTATAAAAGTAGAAGTCACATACCGTGCAGTGAGGTACGTGTCTTGCGATATCCGGTTACTTCGGCGGATGCATCCCCAAGACGCCTAGACCCAAATTCGTTTCCCCACTTGAGGAATCCGGCGACAGATAGGTCATGATCTTGCAGTTGTCTGACTGTCACCAGGAAGGATCCAGTTACGGTCACCAAGGAGTCTCTCCTTAATGCGACCGTCCTCTGGGTATTTCTAGGTGAATGTAGTCATCATCTAGATTCTCATTGGAGTTGGATGGAAAGCATTGGGAACATGGAGGTTATCTCGAAACACTGTGAGAAGGGGGAGGGAAAACCCGAAAACCTTTTCATGAAGACACATAGAGGATCCCCATCTCAACATCTCGGACAATTTTCATTTTTCCTGGAAGTTTGAGCTGGGAGAGGAATCAGAGGAGTGACGTACGCCTTGTAAGTTTCTTATGTGGAATGACAACAGCAGTGGCATGCGAGTGCATGCGCAAATGTGTGCGAGTGCGATGCTACGTACGCATCGCCATCGCCATCCCCGCCAATAGATCACCTGTCTCCAGACCTCCGGATATGTCGATGTGCGTAAAAGAGATGTGCAAGAAGTTGGTTGACTGTGGCCCTATGTCGTTCCTGTGTGTGCGAATACAAGATTAGGAAAGTGCGGGCATCATTCACCAAAAAGAATACTACCGTGCTTAAGGCAATGTAAGCATGAGGTACCTACATTCTTTCCACACCGTGCTCCAGCAATAAGGACACCGATTACTTGGTCATGTATTGGCAGATGGGGCTTGCGTGCACACGGCCATTCTGTCGGGCATCCAGGCAACAAGGTAGCATGGATATTAATACGGTGTTCATTGATGCAAATATCCCTATACGCTATCTTGTAGTGATAATTGGCCGCTCTATGACGCAGAGAATATAGACAAGAGAGAGAATTTCGTGTTGATATCGCGGCGTGTAAATGTCACAGGGCGGGATTAGCGGGCCGGTTGGCTTTACTCCGATTTTTGATTTGTGTTCTCATTCTCATATCTCATACTCTCGTTTGATCAACCAGGAGTATTGGCATGGCCGATGCCAAACTAGCCTCCGGAGATGAGAGTCTGCCTTCGACTCTGGCTTTGACTGCTTCTACCAGCTCGGGAACAGCGACCGCAGTGACAGTTGCCAGTGGCGAGAATCCCCGGGTGTCTATCGAGGACAGTGAAGAGACTCCAGTGACCAGGGCACTTGCACAAGGTCCGTATAGTCCTCCCCTATCCTTTTTGAACTATCACCCAAACCCATCACGTTGATAGTCGAGTTCTACTTTGCCGACACGAATCTTCCATATGACAAGTTAGTTCTCACCATTACCCGGGGTTCAACGCACATTGATAATACCTAAATAGATTTATGTGGTCGCTTCACACTGCTAACGATGAACATTGGGTCCCCATCGCCACAGTCGCTTCATTTAAGCGCATGCGTGAGTTTCAACTCCGCGGCGTCGCATGGGTCGCCGATGTGCTACGCACAAGTACCGAACTCGAAGTGAGCGAGGATGGGACAAAAGTGCGTCGACGAACGGAGGTGCAGGAGCCCAAAGGTGCATTTGAAAGGAGTGTATATGCGGTACGCCTTCTACACAAGGGCTACGTAACATCACTACTCCCAGCTGCTTAAGTCACTCTGTAGAAGGGCTTCGGTGAGGAGGTTCCGGAACTTCAGCGAAAGCTCGAACAATTCTTTGGCAAATACGGCAAAGTGGCGGCTGTCCGTATGCGGCGCGTTGATAGCACCAAGGCGTTCAAGGTATGTCCTGTCCTTATACCATCACCTCTGAGAATCTCCAACCACACATAGGGCTCCGTCTTCACCGAATTCTTGGACCACAAAAGTGTTGAGGTGTTCCTTAACGCAGAGCCAAAGCCATCATGGGACGGCAAGGAGCTCCTGATCATGTCCAAGGAGGCATATGTTGAGATGAAAATCAAGGAAAAGGGCTTGAAAGGCAAGGCGGCTGTCGTCAAGCGCGACCATATTACGCGCAAGGGCTTCGACGCCTTTCGCGAAATGCGGCAGGCTGCCGGGGGTAAGGAGGGAAAAAAGGAAACGGAGAAGGCAGAGCCCGAGATCTTCGTCGCGTTTCTCGGAAGGAAACTGCGCGTGTTGGAAGAAGACGGGGGTAGTGTCGCACCAGAAGAGGTGCCTCGTGTGCGCGGGTCCGCACTGCGTTTCACGGGTTGCGGCGGCGAGGTGTCATTCGACGAGATCAAGCGCCCGCTGAAGGAACGCTTTAGCCGTGCGCCATTTGTCAAGTTCACCAAAGGCGATGACACGGGGCTAGTCGGCTTTGACAAGGCACTGGACGACGAGGATGTCGCCTTTGTCAAGGAAAAAATACAGACGTTGAATGGAAACGCGGTCACGTGGGAGCTACCAGAGGGTACGCTAATACCTTTTTCGTCTCGTGCGTTGGGAGCTAGTTCATCGCCTTTTCGTCATGCAGAGGAGGAAGAACATCTATTCGGGATCGAGCGGGCCAACGCGGCGGCAAAGCGCGCACTTGGCGGCGCAGACGGAGGCTCGCGGGGCGGGCGAGCCGGTAGAGGTTCACGTGGCGGGCGCGGGGGTCGCGGGGGTCGTGGTGGACGGGCAGGTCGGGGCACTCTAGCGGGCAAAAATCGAAACGGTGGCAACCATGCGCAAGATAGTGGGGACGAGCAGATTGGGGAGAAACGCAAGAGGGCTGTGGAGCCTGATGGAGGGCACGACGCGGGGGTGCGGGGTCAAGGTGTCCCTTCTGTCGTGACGGCATCAAAGAAGCCTAAGACAGACGGCGGAGATTCGTGAGTACCGTAACTGGCAATATGCATTGTTGAGACTACGTTCTGTAGCCATCCAAATGTAACGCTAATCCTTTCACGGCTTACACTGTACATCTGATCCTGTATATTCGTTGCTCCGCAGCTCGCCTTCATGCCACTGAACACGGCGCTATGCCCCATTCAAAACAGCAGGACGTACTTTGTTCCACATGTGGACATGATCATGGAATAATGCCACATCACAATGCTGACGTCTCTGGCTAAAATAACTTAACCCATCAAAGTCAAATTGCCTCGGCGGATCAGAATTGAATGGTAGTAGCCATCTCACGCCCTGACTTTCCCCTGGCCCAACTCAAGCTCCGAAGCGACAACCTCCTGCCTTGCGTGACGGGAGCGCAAACGCGATATCACCCTATATCATGGCCGAGTACTACCACGAACGCTCGCAACCTTGTTAGGTGGAATCGATCAAGGCTGGCTCGCCAGGAGGTCGCCGGCACTGCTACCAGGGAAACCCATGCCCTCCCGGATCCGTACTAGTTTCCTGCCATCCATCATCAAACTTCTTGCCACGCTGCCGGGTTGTGCACCTGAGCCGATAAGTGAGCCTCTCGCACCCAGCCAATAATACCTACTTTGGCGCTTGCTTCAGCGTGCCTTTTTAGAGACTCCCCCGTCAGCTCTTGTCCGAGCCGTTCTTCTGACAATACATAGCACAGTACTTAGATGCGTGGCCGAGAGGTTCCTGAGTCGGGTACGATATTATGTGGCGGGTAATATGTTAACATTTATATTGCGTCTTCGGCGCGAAGGTACGAAATCCGACGCTCCAGTCACGTACCGCCGCTACTGTAACGGGACTCATCCATGTTCCTGAGACAGTGACATAAGTCCCCTCCAGTCTCTCAAGTACCTCCGTTCTGAGTCCATGGGCCATCTTTCACTACAAATTCCAAGACAACCTGAGTCATTGCCACTACCAGTTCAGTATTCTGGAATCGCTTATTTTATTTACTGCCAGATGTTTCCTATCCACCATGCGGGACGGCGTAGAAGCCCAGAAGCCCAGGTTGAGCGAAAAAAACAATGTCAAACCACGTTCACGGTTGCCCAAGAGCAAGAAAAATGAAGCAGCCTTCTTGCCTTCATTTCTTGTCATGCTGTCTTCTTCGCTTTTCTCCCTTTTGTGTGAACTTGCCATTTATCGGCAGAAAGATATCAGCTGCTGATGTTACACTCACACTGGCAGGGCATTAGTACGATGATGCCTTGCTCCATCCTGACTCACTCTCCGTCGTACCTATCAGCTGCGCGTACCTCCCTTGTCACCGGTCTGATTTGTGCTGATAACACTGTCTGGGTCATCTGGCTTCCATTTCGGTGGAATTTCCATCATAGACGACTGGTTTCCATACCGTGCTAAATTGGTTCCGGCCACCCGGGTCACTCATCCCTTCTTATGTTCGCTTGACCCGAAGACTGATGAAGACTGCTGACTTCTGCGCCTTCTCGACGGGAAAGAAGAGCCTTATGACCGATATGCATGTGGCGTGAATCTAGTGCTGTTTCTGTACTAGGCAAGTTCTTTTTGTAATTTCTGCACGCGGTCACCAAAGATGACCGGAAGATAATGCTGAGCAGCGCCATCCAGAAATGCTGTCTCACTGCGTCGAGGGCTCGGTGTCACCCCAATAATGTCTTGTGAATACGAAAATGTACCTAGCTGTGCCAGTGGCACACCGTGGCGACACCGATCGCCGCGATCTATCGTTGAAATCCTGACGACGATCTATCAAAACGCGCTCAAAGGCCAATCATGACGCCACTGCTCTCAAACAGAGTTAAGAGACAACACAACATCAACCCTGAGGCCGGAAAGGTTCTGATCCCGCATTATCCACGGCCTTGTTGGGCTCAAGCCTTTCTGGAAGCCCGACCATCACCTCTGGCGAACTCGGGCAGCCCCACAACCCACCATCACGATCCTTATCGCGGTTCCACTTCACGTAACGTCTCGTGCACGGATAAACTTTGATGGTGGCTCTCCGCAACACGCTCCATTCACCACCCGCTGATCAAGCCATCTGCCTCTCCATAACTCACCCTGAGAAGGAACGGCCACTCGATCCGTTGGCCTGGATCCTGGCACCCGAGCACTCCCGGCCTCGTGCTCTACGCACGGCGTAGGCCCAGAGCTGTCAGCTTTGATGTTCTGCTTCGACAACCTCTAATCGTTGACGGTGCGGACGGTAGCGGCGTGCTGCGATACAGTTGAAATATTGAAGAACTAAATAGATGAACGGCCTCGTGATCACGTCCGAGTCACCGAGCGGCGATAGCAGCAAGGCAACCTCTACACGTTCCGGGGATGTGTACGTACGATAACATTGCAAGGCGTCAGGAAGACAATTTCCTGAGTTAGGGTTAACGTCATGCATCCAGGCATGAGACTAGCATTAATTTCCGTGACTGGTGTAACATATCTGCTGCGTTGGTATCTCATTGATCATGCACACATACCCGTCGGCCCCCACCACATCTCCGTGGTCACCAAGACAAGCCAGACAAGACCGGACATCTCTCTCTGGTCCGTTGCAATTAAGGAAAGTGTCATCGCAAAAATGACATGGTACCCTGGCTGGAAGGTTATATATATCAAAGAATGATCGCACATGCCCCGTCCGACGCCGGCGCTTCCGACTGGCATGGATTTCAGTGAGCCTTGCCAGTTCAGGGCCAAATTGGTCGCAGATGTCATCTGCAAGCAGCGCCCGTGATGACGGCACCGGATCTTTATGGTAGTGCAGTGGCGCTGCCTTTTACGACGCCCCCATAGAATCTCCCTTCGCTCGATTGGTAAGTCCCTTCTATATGACACATAAGTTACATAGCCCCTTAATTTCTGTTCTTCTTTGTGTTGAAACAGCGACAGACAAGGCCTCGAACCGGGCGTGAACTGAGTTGTGGACGCGCCGGAGCTGCCTCGCGTTGTTTACGCGTTGTTTACGCGTCGCCTCATTAAGCGACATACAACCAGCTTGTTTTGTCTCGTCCCTATTTCATTTTTTTTGTTTCGTAGGGGTCAGCGCCCATTCGCTAGCGAGTACAGTAGAATGGGATTGTTCGGGTGACTGGTGCTTGAAACTCGAAGGTATGACCTCTTTTTAGAACAAAGAAAATACTCAAGCGATACGAACAGATAGCGTACAAGTGAATGCTCGGATTGGCCAATCAGTAATGCTGACGTATGCAAAGTTAATTGAAAGAGAGGTGAGATCTACCTCTCTTTGTTTTTAAACATGCGTGAGTTGGTCTCGAGGCCTCTGCCTCGTCGCCTTGTTGTTGTGACGTCTTCTTGGTTCTTGGACCGGGAAGCTGCGATGCCTATATTACGGATGCACTTCTTCACCAGGGTTACGGTAGTTGCTGTGTCGTCTCACAGCCCGTTCATCCGGGTTCCGTTCGCTGGCACGGATGGGGCACTTACGTTGCCTATTAGAAGGTCTTTCAGCATCTATGGGGAAAGTACGGCGCAAACCAGAAGCTAGGTGGGTAACGCATACCCCAGAACCTAAAATGATAATCGTTCATTGGATAGGCCCGCCGGCTGCTGCATAAGTAAGAGTCAACGGCGTTACGTCCCCGAATGCGCAGCATTGTATGCCACTTCAGCAGTGCCCCATCCAGGCCATTGTCATTAGACTCGACTTCGACCGCCGTGACGTGGGTGCCAACAATTACGGAACGGTATCATAATTCTGTGTCTCAAGCTCAAGCTTCCTCCGATAGACGCTGCCGACACCAACATCATTGCCTTGGGCTAGACTGTCTACGCTCGTGGTTATTGCCCTACTCTCAAAAGTATGCCAAAGTGACCTGCTTACGCCTTTCTAGACCTGATTTACTTGGCGCTCGACCGACTTTAGGCGCCGGAAAGATTGATCGCGTTGATCGCAGGGATGCTCAGATCACATCACTACTTGTGACCTCGATCTCGGACTCGGGCCAGGCCTCCGACGAACGCCTTTGAATAAGATCCATCCGGGTATAGCCTTGTAGCCCCTATTCAGCCGCCGTTGAGACCCGACAATCCGGACACGAGGCTGCCCGCAGGCTTGGTTTCAACGTCTTACCCGTACTCGATCGTGATTTGCTTGGCTTTCGAAAGAGCTAACGCGAGAACAGCAGCCCCTTCACATGCACATCACATCACCTTTCAGGGACCAATTTCATGGGCTCCCCAAAGAATTGGGGACTACTCTGTGTTGGCCGCTCTTTTGGATATCACCGCGCTGTCAGCGAACCCTTACCTGGAGGAGAGCAACACGTAGTCCACGTGCGGCACATGCAGTGATAGTGACGCGGCGGTAGCAACGACAGCGGTAGATCCACTACATGATACCGTTCAGTCACGGCTGCCTCTTGTGAGGATCGGGTCACTGTATGAACTACCGGGATCAGAGGACGCCCATTTGCACATCAAGTCCCTTCTACCGCCGATGTATTATACATTATACAGTGAGTAAAATTGTCATGACACGAAATCCGTGTCTTCCCACTTGCAGAATTACACAAATGTTCAGCCCAGGCCACGTCTACTTTACCTTCGCAATCACTCTTCCCCTGCTAGTCCGTCTATCTATTCCTCCGATGGGAATGTGTCTTCGTTTATGCAATCTCCATTAGTCCCTTATGACTTCTTCTCCTCCTGTCCTTCACTTCCGTCATTGCGATGCGATCAAAAGGTAAAAACAGTCATCTGCCGCCCATTGCCCTATGTGTTCCATACGCCGGACTGGCGTTCGCACTAACCACGCACAACCCCCAACGAAAGAAACCATCTCTGATTCGTTGATTTGTTTTCTCGTCAGGGAATGGGATGAACCTGCCCCCCACGATCCTTCAAACTGAACTCCTCCCACGCGGCGGCTTTCTTTTTCCAGAAGCAATTATTACACATTACAGCAGGGATATTTGTATTAATTACGTTACACCCCGGCCACGCAAATGCGGATGGCGCGTGGGCGTCCCCCCCTTTGGTTCACCCTTCTTCAGCTTCAGACTCAGAAGAGAAACCCCAGAGGGTTGTGCTTTTTTGGACTCAGGACGCGGAAACAAACGGAAGCGGGATGGCGCGCCCTCTTCACGCATTTTTTTTCTCATTTCTTTGTGTCCGGTGTTCACTCGCCCGCGTGCGTATCTCTGGCCGCCGCTCACATGCAAATAATATGTACATATTTACATGTTATATCTGGGATACACACGCAACAACACATATCCATATCATATCCTCCCATTCACATTTTCACGTACAACTTCCTTTGTTTCCGTTCCACTGGTACTACTCGGGGAAGGAACCGAAAAAAGAAAAGATTTGCGTCGTGCGCGCGCGCACGACGCACGGAGGCCGGATGTAATTTAAACGGATCCAGTAGTTGCGCGAGCGAATAACGAATAAACTAAGCTCGGACTTTTTGCTGGACCCTGTGCGGTCTCTAGTCCGGTCGTTTTTGTGCTGCTGGCTGCTGGCTGCTTGCTGCTGCGCTGCGGAGGGGCGTGCAGGGCCAGAACCCGATCATGAATTGAAAATCCATGGTGTGCGTGCGACACCAGCCAGCCAGCCAGCCAACCCAAGACCACCCCCCTTCCCCTACAAGTGCGCATCAGGGGTGCTCGAGTGAGCGTTCGCGGAGTTGCGGGTTTCGAGTTGCAGGGTCGAAAAGCATGTGTTACACGTACACACACGTTCGTACGTACAGTGGGGTAAGGGTAGTAGTAGTAGCAGCGCGTGCCACTTGTGCGTGCGTGCGTGCATGTAGGCCCCGA
>QLOT01021021.1:0-52296 GCA_003313875.1 Russula aff. compacta | reverse complement strand
CAGGATTAGTCAGAATTTACCCATGTTTGGGCCAAATCCCCCCACCGTCCTCTTTTGTATTAGGGATACGCATCCCGCGCCTGATTTAGTCAAAGCTCGTTACTCCTCGTTCCTCGTCCCCTCTGTCAGCATAGCGGACAACACCTTTCCTCCGTGATATTCGCATTTACGTCGTTATAAACAAAGCAGACATGGCCTCGCTGGTCAATTGCCTTCTGCAGGTTCCCCCTCCCCAACACGACCATCATGGTTGGATTTTTCCACGACACATTTTACGCGCTCGTCGTCCGCGCTGTCCTCGGACCGACCTATTTCGCCCACACTGATGAGATGATCCCGCCCAGTGTCTATCTCAGTACAGTTGGAAGGAGAAAGTCCTCAGAGACTACTATTGGACCTGCTGTAGAAGACCTTGGTGGCGTAATCAACATTCAAGAGCCCAGCCACGTCCCAGGTGGCGAACAAGAAGTACATGCGGCTAACATTAGGGCCCTACAATCCTCTCTCACTATCGTGGCATTAGAGGAGCCACCAAAGGAAGAAGGCAAAGATAACTTGCTAGTAACATGGAATGGCCCCGATGATCCAGAGGTATGTCGACCTTGTTATTCGTTCAATACATTGCGTTGATTCTTTGAAGAACCCAATGAATTGGTCACAATTTAAAAAAACCTGGGTCATGTTTCAAGTTTGCCTTCTGACATTCACCGTCTACGTCGGAGGTGCTGTTTATACTGCTGGAATCACCGACGTCAGCCGGCAAGATCATGTCAGCGATGTCGCCGCGACCCTCGGACTTTCATTGTTCGTGGCCGGGTATGGCATTGGTAGGTTATCTCTTGATGTTCCGAGTTCCTTCCTTCTCTGATCTACAATCGTTGGATAGGACCTATGCTTTGGTCGCCGATGAGCGAGATGCCTTATATCGGGCGGATGCCCATCTATTTGTTCACACTATTCCTATATGTCGTCCTTCAGGTTCCCACAGCCCTGGCGACAAACTTCGGCATGCTCCTGGCATTCCGATTTATCACTGGCTTTATCGGTTCACCGGTCCTCGCGACTGGGGGTGCAACCGTGGGGGACATATATGTTCCCAAAAAGCGGGCATATGGCATCACAATCTGGAGCGCATTTGCTGTATGTGGCCCTGCGATGGGTCCCATAGTTGGCGGCTTCGCCGCTCACGCAAACGGCTGGAGATGGACGATATGGGAACTGTTGTGGTTGGGTGGTTTTACCCTAGCTCTCCTCTTCTTCTGCTTCCCCGAAACCTCTTCCTCCAACATTCTTTACCGTCGTGCCAAACGTCTTCGCAGGGCTACAGGTGACACACGGCTGAAATCGATGTCGGAAATCGAGGCTGAGAGCATGACTGGACGCGATATCCTCCTGGATGTGCTAGTCCGGCCTTTCACCCTTAATTTCCAGGAGCCCATTGTCTTTCTACTGAACCTCTACATCGGGCTCATCTACTCATTATTCTACCTCTGGTTTGAGTCGTTCCCCATCGTATTCCAGGGAATCTACCAGTGGAGGGAACAGCTTGTTGGCCTCGCATTCCTCGGCATGTTGGGTGGAATCTTCGTCACCCTACCACCGTTCTTCTATTATCTCTACAAAGTTCAGGAGAAGATGTTTGATGAAAACGGCCAGATGAAACCCGAGAAGCGGATGCCCATAGCAATCGTGGGATCTCTCTTCGTCCCGGCCTCCTTGTTTTGGTTCGGCTGGACCGCCCGCGCCAGCGTCCATTGGATTGTGCCGATTATAGGCTCGGGTCTCTTAACCACTGCAGGGCTTCTCCTCTTTGTGAGTATTATGTTGATTTCCGGCCGTTGACGAAGAGTCTTTGTTGCTGACGTGTACGCTCCGTAGAACGCGGTGCTGAATTACCTTGCGGACTCGTACCCGAGATATGCGGCGAGCGTGCTCGCGGGGAATGACCTCGTCCGGTCAGCATTCGGTGCTACCTTCCCACTGTTTGGAGCGGCGATGTATAACAAGCTTGGCATTGGGTGGGCGAGTACCCTCCTTGCGTTGCTGTCGTGCGCCTTCATTCCCATCCCGGTTCTCCTATACTTTTACGGCGAGCGTATACGGTTTGCGAGCAAGCGTGCGCTGCATAATTGATGAATGGATCCATGGACATGGTTCGCTGGACTGACGGCTTGATGCGATGTTTTGTCAATTCTATGCTTTAGCATTCTGTACAGTACAGATCCTTACACTGACTTTGATTACGTATATATTTTCTTTCAATAATAGGAGAACAGTTCCCACGTATCACGTGTCGGCTGCATTTCAAGCTGTGTCAAACCGTCTCGTCGTGTCATCGTCTGACAACCCTTCATCGCTCCATCCCTCATCCCTAGATTCGATATCTCCTGCCTCTACTACACTTCTAATTTACCTGGGATCTCCCTCTTTCTCCATCTCTCTTGGAATTATGAGCCCAAAAGAATACGCGGATTCCGAGGGAGTGCAACAAGCACCAGAAATCGAGGAAGTTTCCGAAGATGATGGATCGGACTTTCAGAATAAGGAGCAAGATGGGAACCATGAGGAAGTGGAAGCGAAGCCAATGACGATGGAGGAGAGGAAGGCAAAGATGCAACGACTCAGAGCTAAAATGGTGCGTCGTGCCCCTTCCACGAATCCACAACTGGCTCCTCACCACAGTTACAGCGGTCGTCTGCACTCGCAAACCGTGCCTCTGTGATCGAAGAATCTTCGAGGTCCAAGAACGTTGTCCGCGACCTGGTGCGGCTCGAGAAGCAGCGCAAGCTCGCTGAAACGCTCCGGCTGAAAGCGGATGCGGAGGAGCGGGGTGAGGACGTCGAGAGGCAGAAGAACTGGGAGTGGACTGTTGAGGAGAATGAGGAGTGGGAGAAGAAACTCGCGAGGAAGGGGCGGAGAGCGGACTTTGAGTTTCATGGTGCGTTCGCGTCGTCCTTTTTCACTGCTTTGTCGTTCCTTTTCCTGTGTTGAACGCGGTTTTTCCAGATGATGCGCACGCTGCTCGGCGGAAATACAAGAAGGACGTCGATAAGCTCAAGCCAGATTTGGAAGTCTATAATAGACAGAAGGAGGCCGCGATGGGACTTGCGCCTGGAACGCTTTCACAAAATGGGTCGTCAACATCCTCCTTAACAAGCTTCGACCCAGCACAGGCCTCTGGTTCCCAGGTGACCTATTATGTCTCTCCACTTTCTTTGACAACTCTGAATCTGAATTCCAGATGATCCCCACCTCTCACCAGCAGCAGGTGGCAGCAGAAGGCCTTTACCGTGATGCAAATAGCTTGCTATATGCCGACAATAAGCCCACTGATGAGGCAATTGATCGCGTTATTGGCAAGATTAATCAAGAGTACGTCATGGGATCCTACGCGTCCACTAGCCCCCTCGTTGACCCTTGCTCCTTTAGTCTCGACAAGCGGCGCAAATTCTCTAGAAAGCGTGCGAACGAGGATTCTGGAGATATTACATACATTAATGAGAAGAACCGCATCTTCAATAAGAAGGTAGTGCCATCTCTAGTCTTCATTGGTTGTCTGTTTTTGCTGACACCTTACTCCGAGATTGCGCGCTACTTCGACAAATATACCGCAGAAATTCGCGCGAGCTTCGAGCGCGGAACCGCGTTATGAGGCGTATTCTTATTCAGCCCTGCTCGATCGAGTTACCTGTATCATTGTATATCTGGTCATGTCACGGTAAATGTACGAAACCCCTTAGAGTAATCTTTTTTACTCCACGGATACGACTCACGAGTGGAACTATAATTGCGTGTCGTGTCTCGCGAACTTTTGTTATAAGGTACCAGGGGAATGAGACCACCTTGTCGCACGGTGCAATGGCGAAGAAGATTTTCTGTCAGGAAATATCCTCCTGCTTCTCAGTATTATGTTACGACCGCACATCGTTAATATCTATATCTATTGTTACAATGAACTTCATTTGCTAGCGAGCGATCCTGCACGGTGGGGAGAATATGTTCTAACTAGTGCTAGTAATCATGCAAATGAATAGCCCACGGTTGCATTCGCAAAATAATGTTCCAGTGCGTGCGCGCCATGATGCAAGGCATCAGACTTGACTTAGATGAAGATGTCTGAAACCGCAGCGTCCAGTTTATTACTGTAAAAAAAGTGACCAAGGACCTAGAAAGCAATTCATGGAAATTAGTTAAAAGGCGGTTCAGGTACATCAGATACAAGGTGAAAAGAAAGAAGAAAGTCAGGATTGCAGAATGAGGTCATCAGATGGAAAATAATTCCATTAGACTGTTGAGCTTGATTTTGTGAATAGTATTCATCACCGAGATCTCAACGAGATGAGAAGGTAGACGAGCAGGACTCACCGACTTCATTACAGTAAGCAGGCAGGAAAGGCCAGACCAACATGGGGTACTGTAGGAGACAAACACTTTACGCCTTTTTTCTTGGGACACGTGACCTGTACTGGTCCTTCGTGACTATGTCAGGTGACAATGGGACAGTTTATGGGTTTAATCTCACTTCAAATAGGTCTCCCAAACCATCGTTACCACCTGTGGGGCTTCGACGTCTGAGAGGACAGATACTTTCACATGACCATTGGACATGGTAAAAGGGACTTGAGCCCTGTAAGTATTCACACAATGATGAAGGCTCTTTTCGATTCGAGATGTTCGTGCAAGGGCGAAAAACAACTGTCAACGAAAATCTGCTATTATGTCCTATCCTCGGAATAAGTGTAACAAGACAAGACTGCACGGGCTCATTAAGCGACATGCATGTCCCGGAGAGTGAACAAGCAAAATCAATCATGAGCGCGCGGGAGGTTGTAACATGCATGTATAAGCACAGAGAACATCCCAGATCACTTTGTGCAACCTACGATCCCACGATGACAATCGGGAAGTTAGGGGTAGAGTGCTCCATACACACCGCGGCTGGGGGAAAGTAGACAGAGCCGGCGACGAAGAAGCTCTTGCAACTTTGTGTGACTTTTTTTTTTTTGGAGAGGGGGCAGCGGAATGAGAAAATCGCCGTTCCTGCGCCCATGGGAAGGAACAAACAGATTTCCACGTGGGTAAGCTTGGGAAAGACGTTATCCAGCACCTTCTCGAACATTGATCAGAGCAGTGGGGAGTTCACCAGCAAACTTAGATAGATCAACGGAGGTTTAAGTCATATCTCCGTCACACTCCCCCGAGGCGCTCGGGGCTTGTGACACCGACTGGATTCGTATATGTTGCCATCAGATGCAAGTGTCTGCATTAAGCCAAGACTGATTTTAGTAGGGGCCAGGGGGGTTATTCACAGAAGCCCTACTGTTGCTCACTAAGAAAGCTCATCACTAAATCGCATAGATACCCCATCAATAGAAGGATCCGGATTTGACAAGAAAGAACCTGAATAGGTTTTTTTTGTTCCAATCGTGATATTGCTGTTCGGGACTGGGACGCGGTATGTACCAGTTACGTTTGAACGCAGTAAGTAAATGTCAACAATGACAATTTATCGTAGCCCGCGAAAGGACCGGAGGGCAAAGCTGGCAAAGATCCGAGCGATGTCCAAACTCGTGGAAAAGAGGGTACTGTACAGCAGCAGCGCCCAATGCCAGGTGCTAAAGATAAGCACCGTTTCGCGCGGTATCTTTGACTGGGGAAGTCTGAACTAGAACGATCGAGACATCAAACACTTTCTTAAACAGACGGCACAAAGACACCCTTTAGCGGAAATGAAATTAGCATTTACCGGAGAATGAGATGTGATATTTTCGATTTACCCCTCGATAGAAGACAATGCTTGACTTCACGAATCCGCCGGTGCCGGCGGTGCTCCTCTGTTTCCACCTCTGCCTCTTCCCCTGCCTCGTTTGCCAGAGCCGCGGCTGGTGGGGGTTGAGGGATTCGGATCGGGTGACGTCGCAGCACCCGAAGTGGTGTCTGCTGATGGGGTCTGTTGCGACGGACGCGGAGTGGATTGCTTCGGCTCGCGCTGGAGGATCGTAGTAAGAGCGGGCAAGACGCCTGGCAGTGGCTGCGAGGCTGGAGCAGGCCCGCCGCGCGCGCGCGCACCGGCACCGTCCTCCTTCCTTCTCCTACCCCCGCCCTCCCTCTTCTCTCTCGAGCTCGAGGGTCCGTCCTTAGCGGGCTCTTTCTCTTTCTCTCTCTCCTTCTCCTTTTCAACTCCTCGCTCACGCCTGCTACCACCACCCTTGGAGACGCCAGCGCCGCTGAGGGCGACCTCAAACTGACGAGAGGCAATGCCAAGGACTGGCCGCGACCGTCTTCCGGAGCTGTCAGAACTCGCTGGCGCGAGTGCAGGGGCAGGGGCGGGACCAAGGACACCGGCCTCCGAGGGTGGCGGACTCGAAGTCACCGCTGCCGGCGCCAGTGCCGCCTGACTGGCGTGCGTAGACAATGATTTAGGTGGTTGTGTCTGTGCTTGCGCCGATGCATGCTGCTTGCCAGCTCGCGCAGACCTGCCCTTGCTAGGAGACGATGGAGATAGCTTCGCCGTAGGTCCACTTCCAGCCTTCGCTTGTTGCGTCGCGGAGCCAGCCTGAGCGGACGCCTTCTGGGCGGCTGCAGCCCTCTTCGCCGCGCGTTTGCCTAGAGGTGCAGTCGACTCGCCACTTTGTTTGGTCGCAGGAGAGGCGCTGGAGGCACCAGCCTTCTTTTTTGACTCCTCTTTCTTGGATGCCTGAGCGGCGTCCTTGTAGTGAGGATGGTTCCTTTGGATGGCCTCCTTGTCCCGCTGTGCAGACTTCTCAGCCTTGAGTGCATCCAAAAGAGGTGTGGACGCAGGCATGGCAGGACGTTCAGTTGAGGCAACTAGAAGCGTGTGTGTGTGAGTAAGTCTTATGCTTGATATGCGCAATGCAGACCTAGCATCTCCAAAAGCTGATCAGCGTCGTGAGGCTTGGTTGAAGGGGCCTCCAGGGACCGCAGAAAGGCGATATATTCTTCGTCTGATTCGGGTGGGTCAGGCTAGAGAGTGTAGAGGAGATTTCAACATGCCTTGGTCAATTGTGGCATTCCTACTATCGACCTTTTTCTTCTCTAGCGGCAACTTCTGATACGGCGCAAATTCGACCACCGCTTGCGATTCGATCCCTTGTGTCAACGAGTGGGCTCATCGTGAATCCCCAGATATAAATATAGTGAATACGTACCTGCTTTGTCTTTGAATATATGCCCATCGTACTCACGACTAAACCTGGCGACGAATTCTTCGGTCTTGAAAGCGATGTATGCGCGGGAGTGCACGTTCTCCTTATTCAGCCTTTAATCGCCAATCGCCACCATGCATTATACCTATAAGTGCCGTCAAACGCGACTCATTTTTCTAGCACTCACTTCTTTTTCACTTTACCAGGACAAAACTCCTTCCAAAGGACGGTCTCATCCGTCACCCACGTCTGCACAGACTGCCAAAATATCTGTTCGGGGAGATTCGGGGGCAACCTGCGCACGACGGTCTTGAGGCGTTCTGTCCCGCTGCCCTTCGACTGTCCCTGGCGCTTTTCCTTGGCTTTAGATCGCGATTGGGGTTTCTTGGCAGGCTCTGTCGTCGCGCTGAACATTGGGAGTGGCAGTGGGAGATCTCAGAAATGTAACGCACAATCGCTTCCGCCGCCATGTGGGCGTACCAAAATTGGAAGATACACCACGTGGCAACATGCCTAATAATAATTTCATCGACCTTGCAACCTGAGCGCGACGCTACTCACGTCGCGCGTCCAAATAATGTCAACATTTTCGCAGTTGAAGCATTCCGGTATGAATGAAGTGTCCCCGTCCGTGCCAGGTACATTTACAATCAATGCATGCCCTCGATCGACACTCTTATTCCAGCTACGCCAACAATCATCTCACCAAAACCAAATTTCTTGAGGAAATCATATTGCCACGGTCGCGCTGGGGTTGATAGCAAGAAATATCCCGGTGGCATAACTCGTCTATAAATGAATGAAGCTGTAAAATACGAACATATACCAGGACAAGGCAATTATGGAAGCTCAATATAGACCAGTTAGAATGAGACCTCCATAGTGTGCAGGGGTATAAGGGTAATCAGAGGAAGAAAGCTAAGGTAATCGCAGCGACACCAGTAGCACCGAGAATGCGAGGCACGACCATATGGTCACCACCATTGCTACTGCTCTTGCTGGTGGAGGAACCAGTCGCAGCAGCGCTCGCCTTGACGGTGGATGCTGACGAGGACGTAGTGGAGGCATGAGCAGTAGATCCACTGGAGGCTGCGGCGGTTGAGGAGGCTCCGGACGATGATAGCCCTGATCCACTGATCTCCGCCTGAACGGTAGCGTTGAAAGTGCCCGTCATGCCAGTAAGACTGTTGAGGTCATTGAGAGATAAGCAAGAAGCAGGAAGAGATCATGACGCACGCAAACTTGGCAGAGAATGCCTCAGCAGGGAAGTTCGGGTTGGAAGGATCTGTCAGGCTGTTGGACGTGAACCTGATAAAGCTGATAGAAAGATATTGATATTGGCTATTTTTCATGAGAAAAAAAGAGATATCATTTACTATGAGTTGTAGTTGGGCCCAGCAGTGGCACTCGGTGTCCAATCTGCTTCGCTAATGTTGGCAACACTGACGTTGCTGGCGATTGTTTGCAAGAGGGTCTATAAAGGATTTGGTCTAGAGATAAAAAAAGAAACGAGGTACGGTGCACACCTGCTGGTTCTGGTTGCCTGCGTACAGACCAATGCTTGCGAGGCCGAACGCCGTGAGGTTAGGGGATTTGCCATCATCCTGCCAGGTAATCTTTGTTGGCTGGCCAGCAGGCAGACTGCTAGTAGCGACAGGATTAGTTACCTGAGGAGGGGGGGGGTTCAGTTCGAAATTATGGATAAATTTTGAGACACTCACGTAAATAGTCGCATGGGCAAGAGGAGCAACAGCGGCAAAGGCAAGAACAAGAAGAGAAGGGAACATTGTTATGTTTTTTGGGGTTGAAGAGAAAGAGTGGAGGGAGGAAAGAGTGTGGACGCGCTGATAGCGACGGTTGCGAGGTACGATGCAGAGGACAGATCACGAAGCTGAAGGAGAAGGGAAAAAAAAAGGCGGAAAAGCTGAGCCCAGTTTTATACCCCCGAGACCCCGAGTGACCCGCCAAAAGGGCGCTGTCAAACACTTGCCGAACCACCTGTCCCTGTCTAGCATCGTACGTACAACAAATTAGCAACGACAAGGAAAACACATGTGTGTCTATTTCACTCGTCCTGTACTGTATTTTGTTCTCTTATCATTCTGACCTGACCCGAACCAGATGCAATGATGGCCAGATTTGGGCCATTATCTCGGCACGCGGAACACGCGGACCAGGCGCTTGCGGTTGGTTGCACCTGTTACCATAGTGTTCCTATTCGTGTCGCTCAGCCAGAAAAAACCGTTGACCATGATCGGAAGTGCACTCCGCAACGCCACTCTCTACTGGGCCTCTCCCTGGCGTTGAATCCTCGTTCTTTTGTCGACCAATGCCTATCTCCTCCCCTCTTGCAGCTGCATGTCTTGCTCTGGCTTTTTCCAGAACTGTGTTTTCAGCTCTTTATGTGCGTCAGGCCCCTCGAATACTCATAAGTTTGATCTGATTCTCCAACTGCAGGTGGTTAGCCCAGCGGCACACACTGTATGTCATGGCGGGCAGCCCTGTCCAGTTCAGTGGTTGGACGATGGAGAAGTACCCCTCCTAACAGCCATGGGACCGTGCTACGTCGCGTTGTACACGGGGAATGAGGCTCGTTTCCACGTACATCGCCAAATCTATTCAATCTAACAGCTGTACAGATGCTGATCCAGCAGATCGAACCGGTCGATGTATCGATAAATCATTCACTCACGTTCACGGTGAGCCTATTCCTGAGTGCAGGACATGATTTTGTGTTAATATTCTCATAACATTGAAGCCAAATCCTGATGCTGGCTCGAACTCGGACACTTAGTACGGGTAACTAAGAGAGAACGACAGCATTCTGCTGACCTTGTCTTCTAGCTATATTGCGTTCACTTCGATCAACTCACCGAATTCCTCTCACCCGTTGCAAGCATTTTCTGCCACATTCTCGTCCGTGTGCTCGTTGATGCTTTTATTGTTGATTGCTTAAACGCTGACGTAGACTCGATCGGATGAGTGGTTCGTTCGACGCACAAGTTCCTGAGTTGACGTCTACGATACCCGTGCCTTCTTCAGTGCTGTCGGCACACCCTAACCCAATCTCCACCTCGTTACTATCTGGCTCGTTGTCGACGACGACGACCCTCTCTTCATCATCTTCCATCCTCAGTCCATCGTCGACCTCCCCATCAAATAGTGATAATCCTTCACGCTCGAATGCCGCGACGCGGCACTCCTCGCGACTTTGGGTCATCACGTTAGTTGGCCTAGCTGTTTCATTTTTATTATAAGTTGTGCCGTTTTTAGGAGATAGCTTGGTTGTACCTTCTCTTTCGTTAGCTGTATACCTATGACTTATTGTTTACTATGTGCCCAAGACATGTTTATACGACGTAGTGTTTCTCTTCGCTTGTTTTTCTAGGTCTACTTTTTACTTTTTATAAGTTAGAGATGTGAGGTTGTCAACAAGTTGACAGGAAATCTCGGCCCATTCACTAGCCGAGATCATCTTCGCTCTCCGCCTGACAAGAAACGCGCGCTCATTGTCCTCACGCACTTTCGATTTCCGAGTCCACGTCATTAAGAATGTCCTTTTTCCAAGAGGATACCACTCAGGTCAGGACATTCCTAGGCTGCTTCTTGCGCTCCCTGACACCACGACAGCCCGTTATTTATATTCCATGTGACGAAACCGCCATAGGTACGTGACCTATGTTCCTCAAGGTTCCGTTTATAATATTTTCCCCTACCAGGATCCGATAATACCGGAGACGATCCCGATCAGCTACTAGCCGAAGGATATTCTCCGTTTGATGAAAGAGACCTGCCAGGAGGCTATGTCGCGCGCTTCAACCTATACAGGGCTGCGTGGAACAAGTGTCTCGACAGGATTGAAGTGCGTGTCGCCCTTTTTGTGCGCTTCATGCTCTCCTTGAACCTGGATCTTTAGCACATTGTAAGCTCCCTCCATGCACCCGTAGTGGATGAAATTGTCCAGTGCGTCTACCGAGCATACGACGACGTTCTCCCTGGGCTGCCCTATGCCGAGATACCTGTAATTGTGGTATCAGGTGCATCCTTCTTCGGTTGAACCAATACATGGTCTTACGTTGCAATGTATAGGTTCTTCAACAAGCCAAGGATTCATCGCCAACGTTACTAGTCGACTAGAGGCAATCCCTGTCGAAGAAACCGAAGATGAGGAACCCCCACCTAGCTCATACATAACCCATCTTTACCCATCCGATTGTTCGAACATCATGTCTGTTATGAAAACTCTAGTCACAGGGTTTGTAGACCGCCCTCCTAACGGCCAAGATGGTGAGACTGCGGTCATAATCTAATATCGGGCATTCATAGGCTGAAGCATTGTGCTATCAGTAAAACGGAAGCCTACAACATCGTTGGCCAACTACGATATTGAACTACTCAAGGTCTGGCACGGCGTCCTCCGGGATGCCACTGGTAGGTCATGTTTTTGTCCATGGAAGCCGTGGTGTTGACATCTCAGAGGGTTCTGAGCCCCCGCCGCAGCTGGTGGTCTTCCTTCATGAGTTCGAGCAAATTGACGAGACTGTCGTTCAGGATTTATTCCATATCTGCAGGCAAGTGAGGATCCATTAGGTTACGACGCCGCTCATTGATGTCTTAGTTCTTACGTGCCACAACTACCTCTGATATTTGTCATCGCGCTGTCATCTCCGTACAATTCCTTTCTCCAGGCTGTATATCCGCAGTCGGTGTTGTCCTTGCTTCGGGTGGATAGTTTCACAGTTCCATCAGGAACTGGTTTTCTGGAAGAGGTAGTAGCCAAGGTATGTGAAGGGCTTTCTATCTTTTGCCGTGTGATCACCCTACCCACCAGACGTTCTTTGACCTTCATTTCGAACCGGATATTATGGTCGGCCCCGCAGCCCTCGATTTCCTATTCGACTTTTTCTGTCGTAATTCCACTTCCGTCGAAGGAGTCTTGTTAATACTTCAATTAGCTCATCTAAAACATTTCGATGAGCCGCTTACCGTCTTTGTGCAAGGCGAATGGCTCGACCCTTCATATGCCGAACTCGCCGCCAAGAAACTCTCCGATCCCAAGGCAGCTGCCTTCGTTGCCTCACTATTTTCCTGGTCATTTGGTCCCCAGGAGTTGGCATCGAATGAAGAGGGTTGGCCCGTAAATGACGTTCCCGGTCTATTGGCTTCCATAGTAGAGGCAAGAGCGAACTTTCATTCTCGCCTGAGCCGGTTAAAGCTTGCACTCGGGATCATGCGCAGAGTACAGAAGGTGATGCTTGATCTAGGGCATCAGAGTGCGGGGACGGACAAGACCCCGCTCGAGATGATGAGTGCAAGCCTTAGTGGTGGGCTAGCGCGAGAAGGGAAATACCTCGGGACCATGACGAGGTCAGTCAATGCAAAACACACCCCCGATTCTGTGATTCTCAACCCCATGGGGAGAGCGTAGGAAACTGTCCAGCGAAAAACTCCAAGCCTTACTGTGGGAGCTGCGGTCGTTCATTGGTGGACTCCCAGATCACCTAAATGATGTAGTTCACGAAGCGCGGCAGCACGTGGAGGTCACTGTTAAGCTACTCGAGGACGACAGAGAGGGTTCCGAAAGCGCGCAGATCGCGGATGAGTTTGGGGATTGGCTTATTGGCTACTTCCAGTGAGTTTACTTTCAACCGCAACACTATTCCCACAGGCAAGCTGACGCACAATGCACAGAGAGTACATCATCAACCTAGAGGACCTCCGTCTTTGGGAGATCTGGCATACTGGGTCAACCCCGTTTCCTTCAGAGGTCAGCTCCCCAACTTCTCTTTGCTCTGGATACTGATGCCCATTGGGGGGGACTCTTGCCTCCAGATGATCAATCCCGCTCCTCGCGCAACCATCGTTTCGGCACTTCTCCAGCCCCACACTTTCCTTCCCCTGCCTCGCGATGGCCCGACGACGGAGCGATTGCCCATATGGAATCTGCCAGACGCCAGTATCCTCTTCCGGCGATACCTCGAGGCAGGGCGTATGATCAATGTGTATGACTGGTACGAGTCATTCTCACAGGTCATCGAGAGCCAGCGGAGTCATCTGGCCCCGGCTGATGGGGGCCAGAGCGATGGTCACGGGGACGAGGAGAGGGAAGAAGAGTGGAAGATGCACGTGCAGGCGCGGTTCGTACGCGCGCTGCACACGCTGGACTTTGTGGGGCTTGTCAAGCATACCGGGCGGAAGGCGGACCACGTTATGCGAACCGTGTATGATATACCAGAATAGAACCATCACACATCCCTGTCTTTCGGGCACCACTGAAGCCGCGGGAATAAAGAAAAGCAAAGAGAGAATCCTTGTGAACGACCCGCTGTTGAAAAGGAAATGTACAAAGGCGTATGACTGTGCAAGGGCACTTGGTAATGAAGCACCCAAGATGAGATCTATGAGAGGGGACGACTCAGTTCTTTCCTAGCCACTTGGACCACCACTTTCGCCTCCTAATCTTCCTCCTCTTACGGTTGTTCAGTAGAGGTGCATTCTCTGCTTCTTCGTGGCTGATAGGAACAATGTCTTCGTCAATAGAATCATCCTCTTCATCATCTTCAACCGATTCTCCATCGCCATCATCAAGCCCATCCGTGATCGGAAGCGGCGGGAGCGGGGAATCCTTCCGCAGTGGGTGACCAAAGTCGTCGATGCGAAGTTTGTGCTGGCGAACTTTCCAGCAGATGCACATGAAGAGTAGGACTCCCTGCATGAAGGCCGAAACGAGGAACATGATCCAACCTGTGACGCAAAAAAAAAGGTAAGAAAAGAGGTGAGAATCATGATAATATAACGGCCTGTCTTACTCGTCCAATTAGTACCTGGTCTGGATCGAGGTGAGTACATGCCCTGGACTTGCGGATTGGCATAAAAACGCACCGGATCATGATGCTGATCACCATGAAAATACCACCGGGTGTCTGGATCATCATCATAGGTATGCTGAGGGCGCCGACAAGCTTGAGACGATAGGTGTGCATGATCTGAGGAGCATATTGCAAAGCCGCGAGGACTGCGGATGAGACGCCAAGGAAGGTCGCCCAGATGTTGATCTGCGATCGAATAGAACCCGAAGGGTCGGAAGGCGAATGCAGTAGTAATATAAAGGTAACGAAAGCACAGAAGGCTCTGTGGTCAGAAACGCGTGAGTCAGTCACGGCAAACTTTGCATCAGTGGAAGACGGACAGATGGATAAAGACTACCCATGATAGGACGATAGAAAGACGCCAAGTGTCCGACTTGAGGTCCGTCTTGACACGCTCTGAGGGCCGGATTTCGTCACCGTCTATATCAAGTGTGACATATTTGAGATGAGGGGGAAAGTAGAGCAAGTAGAGAACGAGGCTGGGAGGCGTGGGATGGTTAGCCTGTAGGGCTAGTTGCGCGGGGAGCGGACGCACATGACAGAAAACAAAAACCACTGGGTTCCGACCTGGATCACTCCCGCTACGGTCTCGAGGCAGTCCAGGGCGCTCTGGGTGCACACTCAGTGAGAAATGGTCACAGTCCGATGATAGGAAGCGGGTCTGCTTACATAGATGCGACAACATTTGATTAAGGACTGCTGCATAACAATCCTGGTCATGTTAAATGAGAACCGCTCTCACTATGGTAACGACGGGAGATCCGAGCGCACATGTTGAGCATACCCGATGCGGAAGAAGTACTCCCGAGAAGGAGAAACCATGGGCTGAATCCTTCTGAAGACCGCTTGTTAATGATGCGATAGTGCTTTGTGCACACGTCGGAAAGGTAGCTAATATGAACATGAAGTCCTTGAATTGCCCGTGAGACGACATACCTGAGGGGCATAGGAGATACAGAGCCCAAGAATGAGGCCTCCTGTGAGAACATCCGAGAACGAGTCATGCGCCTGAAAAGTGGCATGAGCACGCAGTCTATCTGGACAAAGAGGCAGAGTGCGTACTGGTGTGCATGCTGAAGACATGATAGTTGGGGTGAGCGTGTCAATGCAGCCTGGCTAGCAGTGCGGTGGCCCTGACTCTGGTGCAATATGCCGTGCCGCGTTGTAGTCAGAGCTGGTCAGCGGTCGCGTTTCCGCTGCGTTTCCGTTCCCAAAATAGACGCGTTGGTGGTTTTAGGGGTCCCACCCCAACAAGCCATGGGTGGGTTACTGTGAAGCGATATATGCAAATCATCATCGTCTCTTGTGTTCATTTCTAGCCCCATAGCGAAAAGGTTTGCGTTCAGTGACTATCTTTTTTTTTTGAAGTAAAAATTTTATACCCAATAAGGTTTTCAGCAGGCCCGAAGACTATTCCACGTGATTTCCGTGTCTAGAACTCCGAGCCGAAGTGTTCAAAGCCTCCACCAGCGGGTTCGAGTTGCAACAGCTCACACAGGAAACAGGAAGAAATGCTTCGAGTTGCAGACGCTCGTAGGGTGCTGAAAATAACGCAGACTCGTGCTATTCGATCATCTGCGCGTCTACGAAATATAGATCTCAACTCTATTGAACGCGTCTCCGATGATGTCGACGTTTGCATCGTCGGCGGAGGCCCTGCGGGTCTCAGCGCTGCAATCCGACTCAAGCAGCTAGAGCAAGAAAGGGGAAAAGAGGTGCGCGTGGTTGTCATTGAAAAAGGGAGCGAAATTGGTGGGTGTAGATTAGTACGACTATAGTAAATCTGATCTCCATAGCCTAGGTTCACACATACTCTCCGGCGCCGTTGTCGAACCTCGTGCTTTGAACGAACTCATCCCAAGTTGGAGAGATAGGGATGGTCATCCCCTGACACAGCCAGCAACCTCGTCATCAATGCGCCTTTTCACCCCGCGCTATTCCTTCCCAATTCCACACCCACCTCAAATGGGCAACAAGGGCAATTATATTGTCTCTCTCTCTCAGTTCACATCATGGCTCGGAGGGATTGCAGAAGAGCTTGGCGTGGAACTTTACCCCGGATTCGCGGGCTCATCGCTCGTGTACTCCGAGGATGGCCACGCTGTCGCAGGAGTGAGACTGAATGATGTGGGTATCGACCGGAAGGGAGCACCAAAGGACAACTTCGAACCTGGCATGGAGTTCCGTGCGAAAGTCACACTTTTGGCAGAAGGAGCGCGGGGGTCTCTCACCAAGACTGCACTCCGACGGTTCAAGCTTCAGAAGGATTCGGACCCGCAGACATATGGCTTTGGGGTCAAGGAGGTTTGGCGCGTAGACCCAAGCCAGCATCGCCCTGGCGAAGTTGTTCACACCATGGGCTGGCCCCTCGACATGCATACATACGGCGGTGGATGGGTGTATCACATGGCTGACGGGCTCGTTAGCCTTGGGCTCGTTGTTGGGCTTGACTACGCCAACCCCTACTTGAGTCCATACCGGGAACTCCAGGCGAGTATCGATGCTTGGATAGCTCTCCCGTTTATCTAACGCCCCATCAGCGCATGAAGCATCATCCATACTTTGCCAGGCTTCTATCAGGAGACTCAACCCGTATAGCATATGGTGCACGCACGCTGAATGAGGGCGGCTTTCAATCGGTGCCAAAGTTGCATTTTCCTGGCGGGGCACTAATTGGGTGCTCGGCCGGGTTTGTGAACGTTGCCAAGATCAAAGGGACGCACAACGCAATGAAAACCGGTATGCTAGCGGCAGAAGCCGCTTTTGATGTCCTCTCAGCTGACAGTGTCGGACCTGGCGATATGAGTGCGTATGAGAAGGCTTTCAAGGAGAGTTGGGTCTACTCTGAGTTGTATGAGGTGCGAAACCTACGACCGTCTTTCAACACGCCTCTCGGTGTCTTCGGCGGTGTAATATACTCCGGCATCGATAGCCTCCTACTCAAGGGTCGTACTCCATGGACATTCCGCAACTCTTCCCGCGTGACCGACGCAGCTCACACGCGTCGAGCATCCCAATGCACCCCGATTGAATATCCACCCCCGCAGCCTCCATTGTCGACAGACCTTATGACCGCACTCGCTCTTACAGGAACAAATCATGCTGAGGATCAGCCTGCGCATCTTCGGGTACGGACGGAAGAGGACGGTGGGGTGGAGAGTCCAGAGCGCCGGGGAGAGCATGTGCGGGTCAACGTGGAGGAATACGGAGGGCTGTTAGGGAGGGCATGCCCTGCAGGCGTGTATGAGTATGTGGATGATGAGGACGGGTCGTCAGGGAAGGAAGGGTGGGGGGGAAAGAAACTTGTGATCAACGCCCAGGTGAACAGCTCCCCCCTCTCCCCTCTCATGGATTTGGGCGCTAACTGTCGTCGTCTAGAACTGCATCCACTGTAAGCTCTGTGACGTTAAAGTTCCGACCCAGGATATCCAATGGACTGTTCCAGAGGGTGGCGGAGGTCCAAAATATAGTTCGTTCTTCCCTTCCTCTGTGCCCCCATCCTCGTCTCAACTTCACGCCATAGCTGTCACTTAGTCTGCATATACTCGCCATGGTGAGGGGTGACCACATCTCACGTACTAAGATGGGATAGAGAACATCAGCGCATATGCCGTGGCATATTGGGGTAGGGTAGCTATTGTGGAGCAGGGGTCAGTCCGGCCGTCGGACAATAGCAAAACTGGTTGTTATTCCATTCGCAGCAACCGAAGCAAAAATCCTGTATCCAATCATAACCCCGTGTCTGCCTAACCCCTCTACCGCTGGTTTCTGCTCCAATTCCAGACCCCTTGATCGCATATCCTGCAACGAAGTCACAACTCTCCTGCCCGAAAGGAGATCACGTCTTAGTTCTGCATGGCCACCGCAGGGTTGGATTTGAGGAGTTAATTGATGTAGGTGGATTGCCACCTATCAGGGGTTCAGTGTAGTGATCTCGTAATAACAAATAACAAGCGAGCATCCCAGGGTGCCATAATCAAACGTATGACTACAATGTCCCTACCTCTTTCCTTCCTCTACAAGAGTCTGGGGCAATAGTAGTGCCATGGAAGCGAGCCGTGCATGTGCTGCCAAAGCAGCGCTGGAAATCGTCGTGCAAGTGCCACCAGTTTTCCTGCTGGAAACCGCAGTCGAACACGCCACCCTCGCCAACAAATGCCGAGGAGAAGACTAGCTCCGTAAGGTTTAATCAATGTTGAGTGAGCCACAGTTCCAGAGTTGTTGGTCGTGTGCACGAAAAAGGATCGGTTTCTTCTCCCGCACCACAGCCGTGGCGCCTGAATACGGCTTTGCACGACGAACTCGATCTCCTTACATTAACAGGGGCAAGTGCTTGTCCAGCTTACAGGAAAATGTGTACGTCGCCCCCTGCTCCTGTACTACGCACCGATCTCATCAAAATTGACTGTGGCACCAAGCATCACATTCAATAACCCACATGTTCCCAATTTCTCATCAAAAAATATAGGTTGCTCTCTTCGAGCAAGCCCGCGCTTCGTAGATGCCGGCAGTTTTGTCCAAGTAAGAGAACAATTAATGAACGGTACGACAGCCTGTCGTAATAGTTCACATAAGCACCTCCGCAACTTGCGTTGCCTCCCACTTGTGGCCACGGCCACGGACACAGCTCAGGGCGCTATGCCATAATCTGGCGCGACGTTCCACCGTACCCGCAAGTCTAGACGGAATTCTGGATTCTAGACTTTGCAATGCCCTGGGTCATTGCGCGCAGAAGGGCACACCCCAGATATTGAGGGGGGCAACGTTATCTGATCTGACACGTCTGTATTGTAATGATGGCTCTCTCACCGCATGGTGCCAGTGTAGGGTTTTCGGAACATGAGCGAAGCAACTCTTAGAATTCCCAGAGCAGCACCATAAGTGCTGTATGCCGACCTTTCTTACCCCGTGGTCTACGCGCAGCGTACGTTCTCCCTGGGGTAACGGCTGTCGGAGAGACTGTCGGAAATGAGATTACAGTAGTTTCGAATTCGCGAATGTGTCGCATCAAATTTGCATGCGGAAACGAGGAACACCCCCCTGTGACTAGGCTGCAGCTTGGAGCGCTAAATGCACATGCGAAACGAACCAGAATCATGAGGTTAACGTACATGGGCTGTTTATATTTCCAATGCTGAAGAAGTCTACTCGAGGCACCCCTAGGAGACCTGTCGAGACTTGAGGGTCAGCGTCTCAGGTCCGCTGTCCGTGTGCCATATAGGAAACCATACTATCCTAAACTTTTCTTACGTTTATTTGAAAATATGTGGGTGTATACCACGATCAACGATGAGAGGTTTACTACTTCTTGAACGCACATTCGGCACTAGCCGCGGGGGCAATCGTGGGAACACAAGTCCCGCGGGCGAGTTGAGAGTTCAGTTTGTCGACTCCATATTCCCATCATTTTTGCCCATGCCTCATAGCCATCATTCGCACTCCGGACAATTCTGCAAGCATGCTACTGGCTTGTTGGAGGATGTCATAAAGGAGGCGTTGAATCAGGGTTTCGAAACCTACGGACTTACGGAACATGCACCGCGTTACCGTACCAGGGACCTTTACCCTGAGGAGGTGATAAGACCACACTGTATGCTAGTATCACAAACTGACTTTTTTAAGAACGGTATACCCGTGGAAAATTTAATGGCACAGTTCGAGGCCTTTTTGAATGAGGCTCACCGTCTCCGTGATTCCTATTCCTCGTCCCTCAAGCTTTTCGTTGGTCTCGAGACCGAATATATATCCGCTCTTGATATTGATGGCCTGTCGAAGCTTCTGGAAACCCACAGGGGTCGCATCGACTACATCGTGGGATCGGTTCACCATGTCAATGAGATTCCTATTGATTTCGACTTTGACACGTATCGACGCTGTCTTGACAACATTCCCCTTCCAACGCATGTAGTAGATTCGACAGAGGCCGACCAGGAGCATGGACGCCTTGGTATTTTCTTAGACATGTACTTCGATGCCCAGTTCGAATTGCTGGACAATTTTCATCCTGAAGTGATCGGGCATATCGACCTATGCCGGCTGTATACCCCTGATCTTCAACTACGTGCTTTTCCCCGCGCGTGGGACAAGCTGGAACGGAACATCAAGTTCGCCATCGCCTATGGAGCACTTTTCGAGGTCAATGCGGCCGCTTTTAGAAAGGGGTGGCGCACAGCATATCCAGGAGACGATGTTGCGAAGGTGGTCCTGATCATGGCCCCATACACGTACTCACTAACATCTTATTGATGCAGTTAATAATGCTTCACGGTGGCCGGTTTGCACTTTCTGATGATAGCCATGGCCCTCACGCTGTTGGCCTGAACTACCGGCGGACCCGTGATTACCTGTTGCGTATCGGAGTGCGGGAATTATGGACACTGGAACACACCAGCGCCCCGAATACTGGTGGCCGCTACACGGGGTCAGTTCGGATAAGCGGAAATTGGTGGGAGCATGCTTTTTGGCCGGGAAGGTGAATGGAAAATACTGTAAGTGCAGCACTCCGTCGACATCTATGGGGCTTTGAATGACATGCAGTAGGCGATGAAACACGGTCATGTCTTCTGAGATACCGCTTAGAACCCACCTTTTTCCTCGCACCAATCAATAAGGTCAATTGCAAGCCGCATTATCGACGCCTCAAAGATGCACCCAGACGTCATCGGAGTTGTTTCTGCTTCCCAAAAGGAATACGAGAGCTCCTGGGTCAATTTCTAGGGTGCCCTACAAGTACACATATCTTTTCTGCTAACCATTCTCGGTATATCAGTTGCGGACTGGTGAGTCTTATCGATATGGACCGTTCATCACTCGTTGCTTTCTGCCGATACTTTCCTGATTTTAATCTATCGTTAGCGGGAGTGCTGGCGATCAACCAGCACGATTTTTCATGACGTCAACTGCACCACGTGTCTCATTTCTGTACCAACGCATGAAACATATCGATCGTTTAGCTCCGGTGCTGGGAGCATGCTAGAACTAAACTCAGAGACCTTGGCTTATTCTTTCTCGGCCTTATTCCCTGATATGCCGCTGCGAAACTGCCGCTATCCAAAGGTCTTGCGCAGAGTGACCGGGAAACTCGACAGTTGACAGGACTGGCAGTCTGTTCGGGGAACCTCTGACTATTGCATCCGCCAGGCGTGGGGCGTGGCATCGGCTTTCTATCCAGAAAATCTGCGCAAATTTAATCTCAGTGTGAAGTCGTGTGCTTCTCTTTCTATCTTGCGTCCCGTTGCGCGCTGATTGGACCAGAGCCCACGTCTGCTCGTGTGACCCCTATTGTTCTCCTCGAGCCGACGTAGGGGTAACAGTTCTCATACCCGATAGATACGTGCGCCAGGATCTCCAACTTCGGCAATCAAGCAATCAAGAAATGGACTTGTTGCCGAGTCCCCGTATCTTTTTAGTGCACACTGATAGCAGAAGTAGCGCGATTTCCGCTGTTCCCAGTTATTTCTTATCGTCCAACTTGCGTGGAGAACATCCCCAGTCGGGTCTGCTCCTGGTGCCCTGCTTTGCTGAAAGTGCCTACGACTCTCGGCGTTACTGTGGACATCGAAATGCACCCGAATGAGGGTACTACCCCTCCCCCTCGTTAATTTGATGTAAGTTTTCAATGCCGAGTACGTCAGAGTGAAGCGGTCTGTTAGATTATGTAGTAATCCGGCTTTGTAGCCCACAGGTTTGAGCTCTGTTCTTTATTTTACTATTTACTCGATCTGCGCTCTATCGCGGCTCGTATTCTCTCGGTCAATAGTCCAAAGGATGGCGTAATGCTGCGTGCTGACATACAGAAGCATCAACTTCTATATCTCTTACGTGGCCTCTTGTCTAGGTACGTTCTATTGATACCCGTGAACCAGGGCATGTTTAATGATTGTGTTCTGTAAAGTCATCGTCACTACCAATGATTCATCGGTCTGCATTTTGAGTTGATATCGCGTATCACACACTGACTCGTTCGGGGTGAAGATCAAGAATTGTAATGTTCTTTTCTCTATAAGGGAGGGTCTGGGCGTCAAATTAGGTCCCCCCGCCTTGCTTCACTGCGAGGTTCCTGCCAGATTGCCATTTCATCTACCTCACGACTTCTCGAGCCCCATTGTGGGCCGCCCATTCCCTACGACTCTGACTTTCACAAGCAATCAAATGTTTCCAGGAATCTGATGAGTGTTATCGTCCGCGCTTCCCAAGTCATGAAATTCAGGGCACTCGGGGGGCATTTTCAGTGCACGTGAGATGTATTGTACAGCGTTGCGATACGGCAACTCCAGGCGCCATAACTCGCGTTTGTTGGAGAGGCCACCACGTTTTCCTGAATGTCAACCCGGTTCGGAAATGCTATGCCAGTGTTGCATGTTGGAGTCTTGCCTTGCGCCGGTGCTGCGGCTCAAATAATGTCCCCGTGGGGTCCTCGGAGGGCTCGTGTTGGCAGTTTAGGGCAACAGGGTTTGAGGCCGAACAGTCTTGCGTCGCATGCCCCGCCTTGGTTCCACTTTCATTTCATCGTTGAACCCGCATTTCATCCCGTCTCCAATGCAAGTACAGTAGTTCCACCAACGATATGGCGCTGTGGAGCCATGGGCCATGGATTGGATAAAATCATAACTGATCTTATCAGCTATCAGAGATCTGACACCTCGTGACTTTCATGTCCCCGGTGTATAGCCCCTGGCTGCTGGCTGCTGGTGGCCTGTTGGTGGCAACTTGACCGACATTTCTGGGGAAGCGGAAGCAAAAACTCCCCGCGTACTTCCGCTAAGCGCCTGTCTCGCTGCTGCCCCATCCATCACTCTACGGCACCGCGCGGACCTCTGTGATACCCTTCACAAACGCTGCAGCGGGGTGGCTGGCCGCCAGTTTCCTCTAAAAGTGAGCCTTAGCGCCGGTATCCACTAAAACGGCGATCGATGGATGGATGAAATGTTCACTTACATGGATGGCAGCATGCCCTCCAGGTGGGCTTCAAAATTGTCTCTCGTCCCGCCTTACTTTTGGGTTTGCACAAATTGCAATTCCAGACCTTTCGAGACCTTTAAAAAGGCTGGCATTCAGTCTTGTGGTCTTACCCATCCCAGTCTCCATTTACGCTTGTCAACTCCTCACTCGCGTGACCCCTCAGCTGAGCTGGAATGTGTTTTCGGAGAGTGTCCGTCGTACAATTCGATTGTGGGCATCAGGAACCTGTTGGAGAGGTTTGCTTGATCGCACGGCACACTGACTGCTGCTGACCTGCGCATCGGACAGACCAAGGTAGACTGCGGATTCCCGAATTGCAGGTACAGCAGGGATCACGTTCAAAACGACCGCGACCATGACTGTGTCGCCTCTGGCTGCAAGACATGGTGACCCATACATACCTCCTTTTCAGATTCTGCTGGCTTATTTTTCCTTCCCGCAGGATGGATCCCCCTGAAGTTGTAGAGGGTGCGCCTCGCCCTGGGCTGTGCCCCAGCCGTCATCGCTGAAGAACCAGGGAGAGACATGTAACTATCAACACCGCATAGTCATTGTCATGGTCGTGTGACCAGTAGTTCATCATTTATTTATTCCAATTCGAGTCCGCTCATATAGGATGACTAAGTGAAACGTTAAATCTAATGAATGAGGTGAGACTGGCCCACACCCTAATGTGGTGTACGATGTGCGGTGTGTTGTAGTCGGATTTGTGAGATCTTCACAACAACGCTGTCGATCTCGCGCAGATCTCGCGAAAGTGGGAAAAGAAAATGTGAGAGAGAAATTAGGAAAGGTTAGGTTAGCTATAAGGTTTTACCTCTTCTATCACCCTCCTCATATCATCCATCATCATGCTCGTTGGCACTCTGAATTTATCAAGAGAACAAATAATCGAGTACCTACGCACTCTCCCGTCCATCCGTGAGCGCTGTGGGCGCGTTCATGACCTTGCGAAGCAAGGAAATCTGCAATACTTTAACTATCATCCTGAAAAAGAGGAAAATGTCACTGATTATTGCATTAGTATTATCCGAGTCTGTCTACCTTTCCTTACCCTGTGCCCTTCCTCTCTTGACCACTTTCACGACACCAGCGTGATTACGGCGATAATGTCTCAGCCGTGAGCACTTCCCACAGCCATACATATCCGAACTGGCAGGAGAAGCCAACCGATTCGATTTCAGATACCCCCTCACGGGCGGTGGAGGCATCTCGATGCCGGCGTTTCTCGCGTCGCGCCACTAATCACTCAATGGGATGCCTTGGAACCACCCCCTGACCGCAAAGAGAAGACTAAGCGCCTGATCGACCTTTTCTTGGTCTCCGTACTCCTTGATGCCGGGGCTGGCAACAGCTGGAGTTACCGCGATGAGACCTCGGGTCAGTCTTTCAGCCGGTCGGAGGGCTTGGGTGTGGCCAGTTTCAACATGTTTAAGGAGGGATTCTTCTCGGGTGACATTCATCAGCCCCACCGAGTTGATGGTATGTTGGTCGCACGACCTCTTTTTTTTAAGGGGTTCACATAGGAACGTGGCTGATCGTATGTGCTTACTGAAAGCAAAGGGGCTGGAACAAGTAACTACAGAGAAGACAGCACAGGTCATGCAAGTAACTTCCGACAACCCGATGGTTGGCCTCGAGGGTCGCGCTTCTCTCCTTGTCAATTTGAGTCACGCACTCAAGAGCAACCCGACTTTTTTCGGAGCTGAGGGAAGGCCAGGTAATTTGATAGGTAACGTCCATGTATTTGCTGTTTGTCCCCGTCTGCCCGCCTGACTTTGTGAACGCGGTACAGATTTCCTTGAATCGGAGTCTATTGCAGACAGAACGAGTCGTCGCGTTCCTCTCGCAGCCCTCTGGCATGCGCTCGTCTCCGGCCTCGCGCCGATCTGGCCCACAGATCGCACCACTCTCGGCGGTGTTCCTCTAGGCGATGTCTGGCCATGTGAAGCACTAAAAGCCCATGCGCAGGCGGAAGGAGATGAGCTCGTACCGTTCCACAAACTCACCGGCTGGACGACGTACAGCCTCGTAGAGCCGATCGAGAAAATATTGGGATGGACGTTTGATGGCCTCGAGGACATGACGGGCCTTCCTGAATATAGAAACGGTGCGTGCGATCGCGTGGACTCTTTCGCCTCGTGCCACCGCCAGTTTGTGGAGCTCTCCGTCTCGCTCATGTTCTTCGTTCATTCACTTTTTTTTATTTATGTGTGCGGGCGCGGGTTAACGTGACATGATATGACATTACAGGTGGTCTGCTTGTGGATCTTGGCGTTCTATCCCTGAAACCTTCGGCCATCCCTGCATCTTATTATCTCTCTGCGTCCTCCCCAATTCCCCGGCTTCCGCCCTCGCATCCTGCCATAATCGAATGGCGCGCATTGACCGTCATAGAACTGTGCGTCACGATACGTTCGAGTAATCTTTCACTTTGCTGACTTTTGCCGCCCATCCTTCCAACGACGCTCGCTGAAAACACCCTTCCTCTTCGTCGTCGTCGTCCTCTCGTTTTGCAATTTGGCATCCAACCAACCAAATCAGGGATCGAATCGCCGAGCAGATACGAGACAAGCTCAACTTGTCCAAGGAACAGCTCACCCTCGCGCAGGTGCTCGAAAGCGCGACATGGAAAGGAGGTCGAGAAATCGCCAAGGAAAAGCGACCGGAGTCAGGTGGTCCGCCGATTGAGATTGTCAGCGATGGCACCGTGTTCTGAGTAGGGATACCCGGAAACGGTTTCGAATACAGCAGCGCGTGGGAGGTGCAAGGCCTGTCACAGGGCACGGCCGACGTGACAATGTGGTAGCTGAGTTGTAAGAGTAGTAAACCCCATGGGGATATATGACTACCTCGAGACGCTTCGTGTGATCAAACTTCCGAGTGACATCAAGAAGTGCACACTTCCAACTTTAGCCCCTGTGGAAGAGGCAGCGAGGACACTATGCCCATTTTCTCTAGTGTAAGTACAATAGTGTGCGAAAGTCCTAGTGCAAATATTGCAGGATATCACAGCGCTAACGTCCGACACGTGTAATCAAAAGCGGCGCCGTAACTCCTGTGCTAGTCTCCAGGTGAGTACAAAGGCGACCAGAGCCCATATACCCCCGATCCTAGGAACATGGTGTCACGAGGAAGGATCACAGGGATAAGATAGAATATTCACCGGAAAATTATTGCGACCGAATTCGGACCACTAGGTTGTGCATTGATCTCGATCTCCTGGCGGGGTGTTGCCAGGGCGGCGGTGCTGTTGGCGATGAAGATGGTAGTATTCAAGCCAGGCGGCGTCTCGTCGGGATAATCCCCATGGAACACCGACTTATTTGGCTCCAGAATGCTAAATAAGATCGCCGACAAGCCGCTGACGAGGAACTGCGGAATAACGATGAAGATGTTATGTATACCCTAGTGCATGCAGAAAGACGTAAGAGAAAGGCCCTTGAAGGTAAGGCCAACGTACCAGGATGATTCCCGCTTTTGCGCTCAGACTCCCTCGACGGGGCCTGGCTCTCACATTCTGAACCAGATTATCTCCTAGATCCGAGACATCTACCCAACTGCGACGTGCATGGATGTTTCCCATGAGGCCTTGTCGGTCGCTATCACGTTCCAACCCATCATCGTTATCATCGTCCCAGCCTTCTTGCTCAGTCGTTCCCTGCTTCACCACCCGGTCATGGGTGGTTGTTGCCTCGTCGTTATCGGAATCTTCGTCTTTGACTACGAATAATTCGTCATGCTGGTGCAATGTACTGGTATCTGTGAGAACTATATACTGCTGATCATCGATGTCTGGTTCTCCAAAATCGGTCTCTCGTGTCGTGTGAATTGCCTCAGCAAGCTGTTGGGCTCTCTCGTGAGTGGCCGGCGGAGGACCCAGATGTGATGAGACAGGCATACCAGAGAGAACGGCGCCCATTGCGAGATTGCCCAGGGAAATCCGAGGAGGATCATAAGTACTGTGGCACCAGCAGCGCTGCTCACAAAACTAAGTGTAACATTAACAAAACCGCCATAGTGGCTACATGAGGTCTCCGCCCTGAAGTCTTGCGAAGGGTAGACTCACAATGTGCCGAACATACACAAAGCAAAAACTAGGTGAGACACGGCCCACATAGTTGCTAGATCTATTTTGCGTTGCCACCATCGCTTTGGGGGTCCAATGTGCATGGGGCTCGGCGACGAGCTTCGATCTCGTACAACAAGGGGAGCTAAGAAGTTGATAGCAAGTGCAAACGTGGCTGAATAGAATTGCGCTTGGGAACCCAGACGAGTACCTTCCGCATCGATATCTTCAATGCTTCCTTCGAAGGCTGATGGAGGAAGTGAACGCTTGTACAGTTCGCCTACGTATAACGTTGAGTAGAAGAGAATAGAAAACCACGCTGACCATGCGCTGAAACGATAGATCATGAGGCGTGTTCATAGGACATGATGGCATGCGCACAAAGATTGGATCAGGCACTGCAATAGCAAAAGTTCAATGAGCAGTTTATTTTCTGATTAGGGTATAATACGAACGATCTGACGAATCACTGGTGGTAAATTTCGGGCATTGACCCATATTTCCTTTATTTCTTGGACGAATGATTTCTTCTTGTTACTGAGTCAACCAGACAATCAGTCCACCGGTGTAGATGAGAGAACCTAAACGTACCTTGATGCGAGGAGAATGCGCTCCCTGACACCACTGATAGTAACAAGGTGCGTCCCTATGAGGGTGATGGAGCCAATGACGGTTAGGACTTGTAACTGGGTGTGTCCGAGGAATGGAAAGAACCATGGCAGATTGATGCCGCCCCTATCTTGGTTTAGTACACAAAAGGGCAGTACGAATAAACCTTAGGCATAAAACTCACAAGAAAAATCCACCAACACCACCAACGCCCTGCATGATTGCAGCCCAAGCATTTCCCTTTTCTTGCTCAGTGCGAGGAAAGGTATCCACGAGAAGGGCACGATCGACGGCTTGCGCTGGTAGCCTTGTCAGGTTTCTCGCAGTCGGGACATATGGAGAAACACGGAAAATTTACCACCGTTAATGCTAAAGTCCATGCAGTATATCGAGAACACTGCAAGCCAGATGGTCAGAAGGTTGTTCTAGAGAACGCTAGTAAGCATCCGGAATTGGATTGTCGGAAAGGAGTGATAGATACAGCAGGAGACCCCCATGTTGTGATGATGGAGGCGAAATTTCGAGTGAATCCGAGGAGAAGGAGCGCCATCGCGCTGAGAGCTACGCCTGCGGCGATAAACGGTCTTCTTCGGCCAAAGGGAGACCGAGAGTTGTCGGCAATGACACCTGCGCGGCAATCAGCTAATGGTAGGGGCGGCGGATGGAAACTAGTCGGACAGACCGATGACGGGCTGGGCGATGAGACCGGAGAGAGGCCCAGCAACAAATACAAGGGCCATAAAGGATTTCGAGAGGCCAAGGGAGACGAGGTATGGCGAAGCTGCCGAACTTCCGTGTCACACAATATCAGAATTGGTTGCTGTGATTGCTCACCGTAGGCTAATTCAATGGACCACATCATCTGCACACCCAGGACCCCAACGGTAACGATCGGGAAGCGTGCCCAAGGAGGTCCAAGGACTTTAGCGACACCCGCCCATTGTGCAGAGCCCTCTTCCGCTGCCTCGTCTGCTATCGGAAGGGCATTTGAGCCCGTCATATTGTGTAACGCGTCGGTGACGTCGCGGAGAGAAAGGTGGGCTCATTCATCCCTTTGCACCCCTTCGCGCTGGCGGGCGTTACGCGGCGCCACACCAGCACCGATGACGTAACACGTGTTCGCGTGCACGTGCACCGTAGATACGCTAAGTTGAACTGTAGACGAATCGTCTAGGCAGAGAAACAGAGACAGAGACAGTGCACTACGATCATCCTTGTTATGCTGATGAGTGTCAGAATTGGCATGAAACAAATGCACATGATGATGATGCTTGATGAGTTATTGTAAAAGAATGCACGGGAAAGAGTGTAACCGCGACATCAACACCCAAAGCCAACAAAACCGGAGGCGGCGGCGGTAACCCTTACCATCCAAGCAGCCTTCTTCTTCCTGTGGCCTGTCTTTCTCCTCCACCAACAAGTACGGCGATCCAACCGAATAGGGCCATCACGAAACGTATCAACCACGCCGCGTCAGCAGTTGCTCCAAAACCGGTTCTCAGCTGCATCGCAAGAGCCAGGTCTACCGCCACTGCTGCATTACTGGCGCGGCCATCAGGTAGATTCCGCTCATCAGAAGCTACCATAGCCCAGATAGGTTGCGAATTTTCTTGCAAAGGCGCAACGCCATCGAGCTGGACAGTCAGCCGAAGAGGTGAAGATGGTGGGGATGGGGGAAGAGGGACCAGCCAGGGCTTCTCAAAGATCGTCGAGTGTTCCAGTGGTGCGGTACTTAGTGTTGATTTACTGGAGTCGTTCTGGATTGCATCGTGGAACTCGCCGTCTGTTACGATCATGTCCTCGTCGATGTTCACCAGCACGCCGGTGAGTGGATGGGATGTTTGAGGTGTTCCGGCACCGAGGATAGTGCCCAAATCCGAGACCTTTTCCTGTGTGGCCACACTCTTCTCATCAGCGTAACTTGATTCCACGTCCCCAGGACGTGGTGGTTGCTTTTCTTCTTCACCCTGGCTTTGTGGGAATAATCCTCGGATGAGGTAAAAGGCGTAGAGCACCACGGCCAAACTGACGAGAGTGTACACAGCGAGGAGGGAATTGAGGGAAAGCTCAGTCAAGATACGTGCTGACTCTCTGGGCGAAGGAGGGGTAGTAGAGGTCAATACGGAAGGCTCTAGTTCCTCGGCTGCATGAGCAGCAATGTCAACATCGTTTGTGAGTTCACCAGAGGAAGCACCCTCGATGTCGTCGAGGTCTTTCGAACCGCCCAACATTTCTCGCAGCCTCTGGACCTCCGGAGGGATAGTACTCTCGGTACCTCCAAGTGGTACGAGCGCTTTGACAGCACTGCCGTCAAGCTGGGAAAGGACAGCTTGCTGGCCTTCATTAGAGATTAAGCGGATATCCACTTCGCTGTGGGTGAAACCGAGTAGATCCAGGTTAGATTGCCTGAAAACATTTATTAAAGGGGCAATTGAACTGGATGGAAATATGTGGACGAACTTCGTACGCTCCTCGAAGATGGCTTTGATGGCGTTTTGAACCTCAGCGGGCTGCGAGTAATCACTGTAGGGTGTGCATAAAGAGATCTAAGTTGTGAACGATACAGGTCACGATCTGACACATACGAAACGGGAGCTATGGGACGAGCGGTAACGACCAGCGCCAAGAGAGAGAAGGAGACGAGAAGGGTGTGTGGCATTGTCCTACACTGTGTGTTGAACAAAGAGTGGGAGAGGTAGTGCAGAGGCAGAAGAGCATGCGCAATGCCAACACACACAAGAAAAAGACACGCTGATCTGTTGACTTTTATTTCAACCTACGCGACGCGTACTGAAACACGTTTTTAACCAGTTTACTCAATCAGCCGTGCGACTCACGCGTGTCATTTGACGACAATTCTTCTTGTCTCGAGACTGTAATTTTTACACCTGCAGACACCCTTTTTGAAGAATTACAACCCAGGACACGACGGGATGCATCGTTTCTTGTTTGTTGAGACAATTCCGGAAAGCACGGGCCGGTCACACATCCCCCTTCCTCGTGGCGTGGACGAGGGCGTTGCCATAATTTCCGCGTCTAATGGATTCATCACATCACTCACTGCGTATTTGAGCCCTCAGAACTTTTTCGTGTCCGCTTGGATTCAGACAACCGCTGCCGCGCATCTGACTTTCTTTCTGACCTCCGTGCCTACTACCTTCGTCAACTGTGAGTAGCCGCCAGTGCATAGGTGCTGGCTCGTCACCCCCGCAAGACAACCCCTGTCACTCAAGTGATTCAACGCGTGACCAGCCAAAGCCCAAATCATGGCCAGCTCAAAGCAAGCTTTGGTGTGTGGATGTCATTGATGAGTGTATTTGCAACCTATCCTGATGTTTTCTCCAACGCGATAGTGGGCAACTGGGCACGATGAAACAGTCGAAGTGAATCAGCGAGCTCTCATCGACAAAGTTCTAGCACGCTATTCGGGTGAATTCACGGGTAAGTCCCGTTTCCCGAGTCCTTTGAATGGCTGTTTTGGACATGATTTCAATCGAATTCAGTGTTTCGTGAGCTTCTACAGAACTCGGATGATGCAGGGGCACGTTCGGTCGAAATTCGTTTTGAAACCGAGAAGTATCTATCCCGAGAGAAGGGTGACAGTCCTCAGTCAGACGAAACTAAGCAAGAGAATCTCCCAGACCTGAAAACAGCTGTGGTATGTGGTCCTCTCAGCGTTGATAGATCGGGTTGTTCCTATTGCAGCCTTCGATTACTTACACAGGTTCACCAATGGACGTTCAAGAATAATGGGATACCGTTCAGAGATGAGGATTGGAGTCGACTCAAGAAGATTGGTACGCAGGCATTTGTGGTCGCTGCTGTTACCTCCTCATATGTCTTTAGCTGAGGGCAATCCTGATGAGGAGAAGATCGGCGCTTTCGGCGTAGGTGTGTCGATGCACTATCTTGAAACCATCGATCCTTTTACACACCTATCGACAGGCTTCTACAGCTTGTTCTCCGTCACTGAGGAGCCATGGGTCACCTCAGGAGGTACGTCGACTTCACTCTCACGAGGGCGTCAAAGTTCTACTCCGCACACCAGGTCAATGGATGAACTTTTATTGGAAGGACAAGAAGGATCAGGTCAGCCGTCTTCATACAACGTATTTGAGCCCCACACCAACATCATTATCAGCTATTTGCTCGCCGCGGGACTATACCAGCCTCAGTGGATGAAGTGGTTAGTCCATGGACCACTTTTCAAATGACGCTTAGGGAACCCGGTCCTATACCACCTGCTTTTGATTTTACTCGCTTTTTGGTCTCGTCTATTACATTCATGACGCACCTTTCTGAGGTTAGCGTATACTTTGATGATAAGCGGCTGGTTAGGTTGTCCAAGGATTGCGGTGTGCCAAAGGAAGTGCCGATGCTAAAGGGGCTCAAGAGCTCGAGCCCTGACGGCATGATGAATGTTAAGTCAATAGAAACCACGCGTGAGTTCTGTTGCAGCTCTGGAAGAGTTCATCTGTATCCCTCCTTTTGCAGCCCTCCACATTGAGGCGGAAGTGATTCGATGGGTTTACACTGTCGGCTCAGAGAAGCCTTCCGCTGCACCTAAGCCCGAGACACTAAGGGCTGTGTCTCACCAAGCTAGTGGATTCTTCTCGTCACTCTTCGCTGGGTTCGGAGGACCTTCAACTCCACGGAGAGCGGCAACGCCAGCGCCAGTGTTACCCAAGGAGTCGATCAACCTCCTGGAAGCACATTCGTCGAACGTTGTCTTGACCATCTTCGCTGCAAATGTCGATGTGCGGCTCAATAAGAAAATGACAGCAGAGCTGCTACGCTCAACCAAGAAGAATCCTCCCAGCCGACTGCGCTACGAGTTAATATATGTGAGCTCGACTGTTGTGAAACCTTCTACAACAGACAGAACTTACGTTTATACAGACGGGGAAGGATGAATATGATTCAAGCGTCAAGGCCGAGGAGAAAGCGGCATATGCTACCGGGAGTGTGTTCAAAGGGCTTCGAGCTGATTTAGAAGGGTTCGTCACAATCACTCAGAGTAAATGATATATTTGACTCTTCGAACAGGGCTGGTTCTGCTCGTGTGTTCATTGTAAGCGTCTATTCCGTCGTTGCTGCGTGGAGATTCATTCTTGTAGGGCCATTCGACGGGGCAAACAACTGGTATTGGAGGGCATATGGCCACTCGGTTCATTCCGACAGTAGAACGCGAGTCGATTGATCTTGTGTACGCCTTCTCCCATCCTTCTTCCATTCTTTAATCAGAGCTAACGGATGTATCCTCATATCACAGTGATCGAAACGTGGCAGGTCAGTACTTTCTTCTCTTCAAGTATTCATCTTGATCTCCCGGTGCAGTCTGGAATAGAGAGCTCCTTTACGTCGGAGGTTTCCTCGCGCGTTTTGGCTACGAGCTTGAACTGGATGCTATCAAGAAACTATGGGAAAGTGCAGCAGCGGCCAACGGCCCAGACGGACCTCCTGATGAGGACGTTCAGACTTGGCTTCGAGGACGCGCTCTTCATGCGCTTAAGTTCTTTGCGTTCCACCCTTCCACCCCATCTGCTGTGGTATCCAACTTGATGGAATCCGCCTTTTTTGGTTGCGCGACCGCCCATCCGTTCTCGATCATCTCTTCAGAAGGGGTGCGAAGTGCCAGCCAGGTCCATATTCCTGATCCAGAGTTCTCTGGTTTCCTCAAGCGTCTGCCCGTAATCTCCGAAGACATCGTCAACAATGCGAAGCTCATGATTGCTGCTCTCCGTGCCCGAGGGATGATAAAAAACGTGACATTTGTGGACGTACTCAAGGAACTACGCTTGCGGCCCCTTTCTGAGACGGAAACGGTCGCATGTCTCAAGTGGTGGGTCGGTGTCGTCAAGCAAGGAAACAACCCCAACCTTCTCCATGGGAGGTCGCAACTTCTAGATGCGCTGATAGTATCAATTTCTGGGCCTCCGGAGAAATTATTGAACTTGTCGGATGCTCAAACATTCTTGAACTCTAGATCCGGTGGAGCGCTCATTCCGACTGATGGTCCTTTGCCAAGTACTCTGCTCCCCACGAGTATCACCAGGTCATTTGATCCAGATGTCCTCGCATCCGTTTTTTCTTGGAAGCAGTTGTCTATTGTCGACTGGCTCAGGCATGTGACCGACCCGAAGGTGGCTGCTGCCAACCCTGAATTCGATATCACCCTCTCTGCTTCCTGGGCCGAACGGGTATTGTCTGTGCTCGCCCGAGCTTGGCCATCTCTGGCCAAAACCACCCAAGATGATGTCGTTAAGATGCTCAGTCCGAAGTCTTGCATCCCAACATCAAGCGGTTTGAAGGTGCCAGAGCAGGCTTACTTCTCCAGCGTAAACTTGTTCCGGGACCTCCCCATCGTTACAATGCCATCTGGAGCCGTTGTCAAGGGCCCATTAGAGAAGGTGTTACAATCACTTGGTGTACGCAAGCACGTAGAATTGCAGATTGTCTTCGACAGGTCTGCCCCATCCCCCCTAAGAGTTAAATTAACTAAATATTGTCACTAGGATGATAAAAACAGGAGATTGGACGACGTTTGATCTTGTCAAGTACCTGGTGTCTATTCAATCAACTCTGGCACCTCAAGAATTTGAACGTTTGCGAAATACATCGGCATTTCCAAAGGAGGGCGCAAGTAAAGAACAATCGGCACCTGGGGGAAATCGGAAGATTCAACGACAAAAAGCTATGGATCTCTATGAGCCCGTTGAGATCTTTCGTGAGCTAGGTCTACCTGTTATTGACTGGGGTGCCGGTAATCGATGGAGACCGGCATCCGAGGAAGGTGAGTCCTGTTGTCGGGCTGCAATCGTAGGCACAGTTACTCACCAGTCGGGCAGGCAAATTCATTTTGTCTTTGGGTTTAAGGCGCGCACCTCCCTTGTCAGAAATCCTCCGTATCGCTGCCTCGGACAATGCCACTGTGCGGACAAAGGCCCTCACTTTCTTCTTGGACAACTTATCAGTCAAGTATCCCGACTATGACCCCCATAATTTCCGGGATCTCGCTTTCGTTCCCGCGGTTCGTGGGTCGGAGAAAGTGTTGGCGAAACCATTTGAAGTAAGAGATCTAGCCTCATCATTAGTTTCCTTCATCTAAACAATCTGTGGCAGCTATACGCAAGCCCTGAGTGGGCAGCACTGGGTTTCGCTATAGCGGATCCGTCACTTCATGACGGAGCGACAAGTAAACTTAAACTCAATAACCATCCCCCAACTTTTGACCTCGTGACTCTTTTGGAGAAATCCCCACCAGGAGACGGGGGGACGGCACGCCAGTGGTTCGAGATTTTATCTGGCCGTGTTCCAGGTGAGCTCGTTCTTTACATCTAATCGAAGCCACTTTGAACGTCACTCATTGCCTTGTAGATTTCTCTCCAGCCGAACTACGGAAGCTCTCCGAGACACTCTTCGTACCCATCTTGTCTACTGGGGACAAAGGTATCGTCCAAAGACTACCGCCTACTCAGTGCTACTTTTCCGGATCAGGGGGCTCGGAACTGCATTCGAAGCTCTTTGCTTTCGTGGATTTTGGTGCACGTGCCAATGCATTCCTGACAGCCTGTGGTACCAGGCAAGAGCCATCCGTTGAGGAGATCGCTCAGGTCTTACTAGCAGAACCACGGCGAATTTACGAGCTCGCCGACGGCCGAGAGAAGTGAGTGTAGACCAAGCCTCCGAATCATGTTCTTGGATTAATCTTTCTCCCCAGCTACCTTTTCGAGCTTCGCAACCTCGCGGTGAATAAGCGACTCCTTACGAAGGCCACGATTACTCGCATGAAACGGTCGAATGTGCTTCTTGGATCGCGCCGCGTGAAGAAAAGCGGTAGTAAGGCTTCGAGTGAGGGTGATGAAGATGACTGGGACTTTCAAGATGATTTGCTTCCACCTAATAAAGTGGCTATTGCGGATGATACCAATGCATACCAACTATTCGGTGATCGCATATTCTGCGCACCGCAAGAAGATATCCTAGAAGGTAGCTAGTCAGTGATTTCAATCTTTCATGCATTACTTATTTGTTATCAGAACTATACCTCTTCCTGGGCTCCCCACGCCTGCGTTCCTTAGTTAGGGAGGATTACAGGACGTCGGGTGAAGTTCCTAACTCAAAGACTGGCACTGAAACTAGACATCTGATTCTGGAGCGTCTCCCGCTTTTCCTCCACGAGCACTCCCAATCCCGCACGAAAATCTCGTTTAATTGGCTGAATGAAGAGAAGAACTTCATCGTTAAAGTATTTGGAAAACTCTTAGTCAACAAATCCTTACACCACGGAGATATCCGCTATTCTCAGAGTCACGATGCCTCCGCAGTCGCTAAACGAGAAGGCCGGGGGCCGATTGAACTCTGGCTTGCTGGAAACACGCAAGTGGACATGTATGAGTGAGTGTGTTCGTGAACGAACATTTTCGTTGTCTTGATGATTTCTAGGGTTTCGACCTCATTATGCCGTTTCATCTTCGAGTCCCCCAAGGTCAACGATGCTCTATTGTTCATGACTATCCTGTCGACGGACCTGAAGGCCCTTAAACGACGAGGATATAATGGTGCTTCCTTGATAGTGCTCTTCATCTCTCTGAAGTGGCTGACTTGTCTGCTAGTTGACAGGATTCTACGACAGCAAAAGGCTGAGCGTGAAGCGGCTGACAAGGCGTTGAAGGAGGCAAGGGCGTCATTGATCTCGAACTCATCAGAGGTGACGGTACAAGATACACAGACGAAGATTCCGACCACGCAAACGAAGATCCCGTCCACCCCAACCGGTCCAGAGATAGTAGCGCGGTCTCCGGCAGCAAGTCCTGGGACTGGCGGCCTTGAGAAAATGTTGAAACGCCCGTCGTCAGCGATCAATGAGCTTGGGCGCTTTCTGCGCACGAATCGTTCGGAAGCCGCCTCACACCAACCGACTTCCCCTCGCAGAAGCGAAGACGAGTTGCCGTCATCGAATCCAGGCCCTTCCAACGGAGATATCTCGCCACCACCGAATCCGAATATGCCCGGAGGGACTTCCTTGTTGGCAAACCGAGGACCTTCAAGGGCAATGGTCCGCTCTCCTCACCAGGGCTCTAATATCACTCCGTTGAGTAACATCTGTACGTCAAGTGATTCTGATATATCGGTTTTCATCTTACGCTCCATCTCACCTAGCCAACAATATCGACATGGCCATCAAAGCGTGCGCGCCTGAGAGAAGCAATCTACTTAGGAACCGGGAGGCGATGCAAATTGTGAAAGAGTCACTGGACGAAGGGTACTGCGATATTTCTGGTCGGTCAGGGGACCTGGACCTTGTCGGCATGTGTTCTGCTTTGTCGTGTGATTTTCTTATCCCCTTATCAACACCAAATCCACAGGCAGCATGGGTGGCGTGAAGGTTTTCGCGGCGCAAGGTTGTATCCCCTTTTCCAATTCGAAGTCAGGGACTCATTGACAGCGCCAATTCCCTTATTGTAGATCTTCCCGAGCGCGAGTCGCTCATCCAACGCAAACACGATGTAGTCGCGCGCTTCCTCCATGTCCTCCTCCCTCTCGTATCAGTCTACAAGATTCCGCAGACAAGCTTGCACATTTTCGCTGACAAGGAAGGGCAGCTTGTCGCATTCAATAGAGGTGGAAGTCTATTCGTAAATTTGCGATATTACGAAGCCTGGCGTACGTCCTCGGTTTTTTGTGCTTTCTCCGACGTTCCATCTTAGCTGGAACAACCAGACGACCGCGATGTTCAACAAGGTGACTTTGGCAAGGCCCTCATCTCCTGGTACGTGTTCCCAGTGGTTCTCACTTACCCTCAGGCTGATGGTGTTCCTATAGGTACTTCACGCTAGCGCACGAGATTGCCCACAATCTCGTTCATCCACATAATTCAGAACACGAGTTCTACTTTTCTGCCATCTGTGAGGCACATCTGGTGCCTCTATGCAAGTTATTGTCGGATTCATGACATCTTATGAGATGGGGGTGTAGATGGCGGCACAACAGGACAGGGACATATCTGTGTATACATGTAAATGAAAGAGACTTCTCTTCAGGACGGACGAATAGATGACGACGCTGTAGAAACCTAAGTAGCGCTAGGTACCGTTAAGTGGTCGCATTCTAGGCGTACTGGCGCCGTGTGGTTGCGATCGAGTTTTTGGTCGTTGTTGTCTAAGGTAAAGAGAAGAAAAGAACGGAAAAAGTGGTGGGGAGTTGTGAGAGTGGGACGTAACATGATGTGATTGACTTGTACCAGTGGCCGAAAATGAAAGGGGAAAGAAGCGAGAGAAAAAGGACAGGCGCCTAGCATTTCGGGACTACAGTAATACACTTTAGCTTCCCTCTTGTCGTCCATACTGACTACTTTACCACCCTTTCATTCAAACCACTAGCCTTACCCTCTTTAGGGCTAATGTATATAAAGCGACGTCCTCTCACGAAGATGAGGAGCATCAGAGGGTCAGTCGGTGTCCGTCAGTGAATTCCATGTGTTTCTTTCTCTTCTCCCGCGCACTCGTTCGTTTCTCATTTTGTCTTGGCATTGTGGAACTGCCATCCCTTCCTTCCTGTCCTTTCGTTCACGCCCCAGTGTCCTTCCTCGTTCCCATTTTTTCTGGACGACAACCCGCCCTCGCAGCTGCTGTCTACACTACAATGTACTATTGGATTGTCCAACTCACAATGGCCCACGCTAGAAGTACATACTCGCCAATGGACGTCCACATGGGCACCCCCACCTTTTCACGCGAGCAAAGCTAACTGAAGGATTTCAAATTCCTACAGGAGATGGGCGTCTTTCGCTAAACCGGAGACAATCTGGGAGCCAAGGATGAGGGAGAAAAGTCATCCACAGGAACGAAGGAAATGGTCACGCCACATAGACACACGACCGCCCTTGTGGTCCTGGAGCACTGCCTTCGTTGCATGCATCAGGGTAGTTTGATCATGATTGCTTTAGTTTTGTTGTAGGAAAAAAAATACCGATATCGATCCCGTCAATAACATATACGGCACCGTACCATACCCGTACCATACCGTCAATGTTCTGGAGATCAGTGTACAGTACGGTTATGGGCATACCCGTAACCGTGTGGCACCGTGCGGTATCCCGTGTATGTATGTCCCAGTTGGAAACTGGTGTACGAATGGGTAGCTTCATCTCTTCCTGTCTGAGTCTGAGCTTGTGTTCACTCTTGCTCCATGAATGTCACAAGCACAACAAATCTCCGTGTATCACAGTGATGCAATACAGTACCGTGGCGGCTTCAACTTCACTTCAAGTTCAAGTTCCTATAGAAAGCGTATTACATAATCAACTGACCACCCGCACGTGAAGCTAGGCAGTGAGCGTACGCGTCGTTGCCTCGAGAGAGCAAGAACGAGATAACGGGAACCACCATGGAGTGTTCATTCGCACTTACAGGAAAGGACTATGTTCTCATTGCCGCGGACACTACGGCAGCACGCTCTATCGTGAAAATGAAAGTCGATGAGGACAAGATCAAGACTCTCAGTCCCCACCTTCTAATGGCTTACTCTGGAGAGTCAGGTTCGCACCACAATTCAGCTGTTGTAGTTTCAACGTCTCATCCACATCTGCTTGCATAGGTGATACCATCCAGTTTGCAGAATACATAGAGCGAAACATCAGGCTCTACCATATCCGCAATCTCTACCCACTCCGTCCAAAGTCTGCCGCTTCGTGGATCCGTCGGTCGCTGGCAGAATCACTTCGCTCGCGCTCTCCATACACAGTCAACCTACTTATTGGTGGATTTGACTTGGCAGAGAAGTTACCACACTTGTACTGGGTTGACTATCTCGGTACTATGGCCTCTGTGCCTTTTGCCGCCCACGGGTATGGAAGCTATTTCGCACTTGGCTTATTAGACCGGTGAGTAAACCATTTGGGGCACTTCTCTATTTGTGTACGGGATCTACGTCCAACCCCGTCCCCTTGTTTGTGAGGGCTCTATCGGTGGCTAATTGAGCGTAACAATCAGATACCACAACCCCGATGGTTCATTGGAAGAAGGCCTTGACGTCCTCCGACGGGCGATAAATGAGACTGCACAGCGTTTGGTAGTTGCCCCAGGTAACTATATCGTGAAGGTCGTTGATAAGGACGGGATACGAGAGATCAAGCTGTAGTCGTGTAACTGACTTGCAATGTTAATGTTATCGAGGCCAATGGAAACGTTCATGTGAACTCGGAATCACCCCCAGCTACTTTATAGCAGCCAGCATTCAGTTCTTCGCTCAAGGATTGTAGCGATGAGACGAGATGGCACCTCGTCTCATCTACTCCAGCTCCGAGATATATTCCATGGCGGGAAAGTAGGATACCGGACGATTGCCGAGAAATGGACTACAAGCGCTGTCGTTGACTCGGCTCGTCACCCTTGGATCATGACTCATGATGCTCGGTTGGCCTTCCAATAGACAAGGAACACGAGTGTACACGCAAGGACAAGATCAGAAGACACTTCTATCAAACCACTCATCGGCTCATGGGGCTCTCAACGCATTCTTGCAAATCAGATACAATATAAGAAGTGAGCTGTCGTGCCGTGCCGTACCAGCAGTTGATCATTAATCGGATGTGGATAGTGGGTCCCTCCGTGCAATTTACCAGAACCCACACAACTCCACTACCCAGGTCCAGGAAAATAAGCCCACTCTCGTCCTTTTAAACATTCAACATCTTCCTGGGGCTGAAAGAACCAGGTCACAATCTTTCAAGTGAATTTGGCCAGTCGTCCGGGTCTCTGATTTATTGGGTATGACAGTACTGACAAGCCAGTTGACCCAAGAAAGTCGGGGCTATCTCAAGACATAACCGGGATTCTAAACTAAGGATATCTAGATGGTCGCCGCTATCAGCCCGTCGGGTGAGTGTATGATTTCGCGGCGTTTTTACATCTCGCCAAAGATCGGCTCTGAGCGCCTTCTCTGATTTCGCCTTTATCACCATTGGCTACCTCCCTTCACATTGCTGATTTGCCCCCGTGACCTTGATATTGGTACATTGGGACTTCTATGGAGGACGCTGGACACTCATCAGGAATCACCTCGGTGAATATCACCCTTAATCGACACCATCTCCCCTGTCTTGACTTTTCCCCTGCAGTTCGATTCGTTCGTTCTTTTCGATTTGTTCTTCATTCTTCAATTTGTTCTTCGCCCCTAATACTCCTTCCGATGTTCGGGGGTGCCACTATAGCATGGCTTGATGCTGATCTGGCGTCCTCTTCAGGGGTATGCGTATACATCTAGATCTCATCTTATCTTCGGTACGTATCCTATCGGTCCATCACCTTCCTTCGGGGTACTGGAGGCGGGGTACTGTCACAGTACTACGTCGTTTCAGTGCAATCGACAAGCGTAGCATCCCCACTCACCCCCCCCCATTTCTTTCTTACACGCTAGTCGTGCTCCCAGAGCGTGTCCCGATTTGTAAGCCACGTTCACTTCGCTTCGGAGCATGTACGAGGTGCCTCTGGCAGTCTGCCTGCTGGCCATTCAAGAGGCCCCTTTTTCGAGATCCTTGCCAAGGATTCTTTCACATTTGAGGAGTTCCACCGGCTTCTGTTGCTCCCTGACCTGGTAAACAGCACCTTTGGAGATCATTGGTAATAATGGAGGGGTCTCCTGTGGTTAGTATGACGCGTAAAATGTTGTACAAATCGAAGTGGTAATAACACATGCACGCTAGTATGCATTGAGTTTCCGAGGGTCATCCTAGGCTGTGAGGTGGCAAGTGGCAATGGTGGAGCACAAAATGGAAAAAAGTTTCATTCATGTATGGCAGTAATTTCGGGAGTCGGGAGCAGTGATGCTAGTCCAACTTGACATGAATTGGCATAACAACCTTTGCATAACAACCGCAATGCAAATCCCATTCCTTTGAAGTTGCTGAGGAATTACCATCAAGTCAAGACAGAGACAGTGTTTCAACCACTGACCGTGTAAGATCATCCGGGGACAAAAAAACTGGGCCCAACTGGGGTTCGAACCCAGGACCGCTCGCAAAGTGTTGAACACAAACCCAAAGCGAGCATCGTACCACTAGACCATTGGGCCATTAGTGATGGCACTGATTGTGATAATTATGATCGGGTGCCACACCAGAAAGGTAAGGGGATCGGCTCTCGCTACGCGTTACGTTACGTTATCGCCATTTCCTTCTTTCGCTCGCTTGGGGCTTGAGCCTCAGTATGAGGTTGTGAACCATCAAAAATGGACAAGTTTAAGGCCCTTGAACCGGTCAAACTCCACCAGAACTCTACAAATAGTTGGCAAAAATTTGCATCCAGGTCTGCTTTGACGCCCCATATTGGAAAACTTCCGTCCTCGCTTCACTTGGTTGTTCTGCAGTACATCCCAGTACCGGATGTCCCAGCTTATGCGCGTACAAATCGTGCCCTCGCTCGCCTTGCCGTCTCCGAAGAGCTCTGGAAGCACCACTACTCTCTTTTAGGCATCGATCGATATGGGTTCGGACCCGTACTAGATGAATTGGAGAATCGTGCGCGCAAGGAAGTGGCAGAGCAACCTCCCACACTTACCGTGGACGTTGCAGATGATGACTTTGGAGACTTCGCGTCTGGGACGGACACATTTGGTTTGGGCTTTGGAGGGCTCCCAACACAGAGCGGATTCTCTACGTCGTCAGCCGAAGTGGGCAACTTTATCGGCGGTAGCACGGCGATGCAAGGTACCAATGTCCTCGGCGCTACTTCGTTCCGCGCTCGCTACATACGCGCGCATAAACTTTTGAGAAACCTGGCCCCAGCGTTACTTGAACCCCCCCACCAGATTCTCTCTTCCCTTTTCCCACCCACGATCGTCTCGACCTCTTCCTTCACCTTGTTACACCGCTCCAAGACTCTCCGTCTCCTTCACCGGTTTCATTCTCTTCTTGAACCCCTCCGATCATCACCATCCCTGCTGTCCGCCCTCCGTGCTGCCACTGACCGGTTTGATGCTACCTTGCTCAGTGCCTTTGACATTGCGGACGGCCGGGCCGATGAGGCTGGCATGCGCGAGGCCGCTGAAGCGAGTTGGGAAATCTGGGATCCGCATGAAATCGGAAGCGGGGCAGTCGCGGAATGGGAAATGGGACGCGTGTGGGGTGAGAAACGGGAAATTTTCTATGTCACGAGTACGCACAAAACCCTCGACAATTTCACGTATGTTATGCATTCGCTCTTCCACGCTGCATGAGGCTGTAGAATAACGACAAACAGCGCTGAGGGCACTTTGAATTTCGAACCAATGGACGCCTTCATGGGCTTTGTGCTGGACGCGCTTCGAGAGCATGGCTCCCGCGCCGTACGCGTCTTCCCTCCCGCTGCAGGCGTTCTTGTGTCATTCGCAGATCGCATTGCGATGGAAGTAGTACGTCGTTTAACCTCGTGACTGCATCACATCTTCACTCAGCCCTTTTATTTTGCAGGTTTCTGAATATATCACGCCTCTTCTCACGCACGCCCGCTCTCTGGAGAATGGTGCCTTGTTCTTGAAAGCAACTGCTGCTTGTTTTCGGGAAGCTTGGCGCATCGTAGACACCGTTCTCGAACTTGTTAGCCAGCCGGATCCACCCGGCGCGGAGGAAGGAGCCAGCAAGGCGCAGGCAGAGGACGTCGTGTGCGTGTTTTCTCATCAGCCTTTCATTCCGAACACATCCGTGTATATTTCCTTCTTTTCACTTCTGATACGTACCACAATCAATCCGATGCTTACATCTTTTGAATTTTTGCTCCGCATGACAGTTATAGGATGTTCGAACCCAACATGGACGAGTACCTTGATGAAGAGATCGACTCCCTGAAACAAACTTTCGAACAAAGCTGTAAAGAATGGGAGAAAAAGGTATCGTCTTTCCACCCAAACCTTCGTGCTCAGTCTCCCTGAGCTCATCTTAGATGCTCAATGCACGCAGACGAGTCTCCACACTGATGCGCCGTCGCCGCTAACGACCGCACAACCCACATTTCTGGCTTCTTCCTCCCCTGCCCGTCTCAAAAGCAATGTCGTTTCGACTTTTACCAACCTCCTTCTCATTCCAGTTTCCATTGTCCCACGCACCGTCGAAACCGTCTCGGGCGCTGCCGTCCATGGCATTGCGATGCTCGACCCGCGGCGGTGGGGCGGAGCCGGGCAAGTAAACGGGACCGCCGTGGGAGAGGGGTACACCAAGGGAACCGACAACGCCAACGTCGTGCTCTGGGAAGACGAAGACCATCCCGACGCCACCGACGAACAAGGCGATGACGACGACACGGCGAGACCTGCCACTACTTCATCCTCACCACAACCCACGCCACTGTATTCCTACGATAATCTTCAACTCCTTCTCTCCCTTGACGTCACTCTCGACCTGATCCACACCGCGCGGGAGTCGCTCAAGCGTTTAGAGATATTTGCCAATTATCCTGGAACTTATGGCACACGGGTTCGGGAGACGATTGAAGAAGTGGCGGGAGAGCTGCTAGGCGTGCTTGGTGAGCGACACGTGCGGAACGGATTCGAAGTGTGCGTTGTTGTTCATGCACGGGTTCATCATCTCATCTCACCCGGTTCTGCGATACTAGGGCCATAACGCAGATGCGGGCATATCAGCCTCCGGCGCTTTCTGATTCGGTCTCGGACACGGAGAAACCGGCACCAGCGTTGACATCCGTCGCGCCATTAGTGCAATTTTTCGAGCTTGTTCATATTGGAGACATGATCCAGAGCATCGTACAAGTATACTTTGATAAAGAGCTGGTACGCTAGTCCATTTCTCTGTTCACCGCGTTGACGTTAAGCGCCAATTCCGCCGCGATAGGCCCCCCACGTTGATCTAACTGACTTTTTGAACCCGGTTGTGAGAGAAAAGAAACGTTTCGAGAACCTGCTTGATGATTCAGTAGCGAAGGGACTGAACGCTGGCATCGAGGTCCTCATGAACCAGGTCAGCATTTCTGAGTTTTCCTTGGGCTAGCTAGCTGGAGACCGTTCCAGGTGGATCACATTATTACGGCTCTTACTCCCCCGCGGACCTACTATCCACCAGAAGAAGCTCCGCTCCTTCTCGGACCTTCCAAAGGTTGCACGGAAGCAATAAAATGTCTCGAGGAGCACATACGGCTTCTTCAAGGAAATGTCAATCGAGAAGTGTTGGAGGTGTTTGAGGGCGAGGTTGGCGTGAGGCTGATCGGGTAACAAGCCCAGAAACTCGTTTTTTTGATTGCGATTGACACGTCTTTTTTATTTTTTGGGAATGCAGGATTTTGCAGAAGCATATCAAGCGCCAGATTATTTCGCTGAACGGAGGGTTTCAAGTCATTGCTGATCTGAACGCTTACCATACCTTCATTTCCTCGCTTAAGGTTAATTCGGCCTTCATCTTCCGCGCACGCAGTCTTCTGACACGTGCCCGATAGATTCCATCGTTGACGTCCGACTTTGCTAACCTCAAAATGCTCGGCCATGTGTTCATCGTGGAAGACGCTAAGGACCTCGCGCAAATCGTCCGTGACGTAACCCGTTATGGGGGGGCATACCGACCTGAGGTGAGTTGATCACGTTTGACGATGGAGTACACGACTTTGAGCGCATGTCCGCCTCCACCTGTAGGACGTTTATGAGTTCATACAGCGGCGCAGTGACTGGAAAAAAATCGAGAAGGTTGTTGATAAGACGATGTACAATCTGAACCTTAGAGAAGACTGTATCATCGTCTGACCTAGCACGAATGACCACGAATGATCCTGCCCTCGCCTTGGTCATGGGAGTTCCTGTCATTCGCGCGCTCCGAAAGCCCCGACGGTCAACTGAATTGCAGATCTGGTGAGGAGCACATTCAGGGGTACTAGTTCGCACGGAAATAACTGGACTACTGTATTAAGTACCTGTCAGCTGCCCTTTCGGCGTCATTTCTCGGCGCCTAGTCGGGGTGTATCTGTAATTTGATCGCTTCTTTTTGAGTCATTGGGATCCCAGGTGGTGGTGGCTCCAAAGAGCTGTAAAGGCGCACACCCAAACATTTGTTCCAGGAGAGAAAGAAGCCATCAGCAACATCGGGAAGGGTGGAAATCACGCCATCCCTCGCCTGGGAAGCTCAATGAACCCGTAAATGTATTTCTGGGTTTTCCCATTGCTCCGCGGGGGGGTCTTGATGGATCAGTCAGAAGAAAGAAAAAACCCACGAGATCGGTGGGCCAGTGATTGACGGGCTGGGCAAAACGATTTCGGTCCTACCAAAGGGGGGCCTCTGACCGTAAGGAGCCGTGCCCGTTGCGTGCCCGCGCGCGATGCGATGATGCGCTCGTAAACAGGATACTCGACGGAAGGGCCCCACCCCACTTGGGTAAGCTTCCGATCCCCCCGTTACTATTTTCCGTCCTCAATCAGCTGCTCGGCTTGGCTTGCCAGGCCTGGCCAAGCTAGGAGAGTAGACCCCGTGTGGTGAAAAGCCCCCCACCGATATGCGAACCCATTTCCAGACGGTGGCTCCTGCTGCTTCCCATGCTGCTACAGCTCAAAGGGTGTTGTGTGTGAAAAGCAGGGTAAGCAGGTTTCAAAACAAGTTTCAAAATATTAAAAATATGTTTTGGTATCCCAATCCGGCAAGTCGTGCTCCCTCGAAAACTGTTTTTAGCTTCTGATTCCCAAGGGGGTTCAGGCTCAGGGGCTTTGGAGGCGTCCCCACGTTTTTTTCCACAGAGTTCGTCCCCTGCGCGATCCAGGGGCCTAGGCAAAGCAAGGGGGAGGGGAGCGAAATTGATATTCGATTTACCTCGCGCCCGAGTTGACGGCGGTCCTGGTTCTCTGATGCTCCGCAAGGTACGCCCGAATGTGTGAAGCCGTGGCAATTCTGCGGCGGATAGAATCGTCATTTGTCTCGGCGCTTAGAATACGGCAGAGACATGCGCCCGCGCGTTACCTTTTCATCCATGCAAAAGCTAGTGATTGGCATGGTTTACACGATGCTGCCGTCCACCCACCTGGGGTATACCGCATGGTCGAGGGGAGCAGCTCCACTTAAAATGAATTGTGCCATCGATCCTCGATCCTAGGATGCTACATGTATACAGCTGTAGTCATGTAGTCATCGTCTTATGTAATGACGCGACTGGGGATGTAGGAGAGGAGATGAGGGGGATCGGCGCATATAAAGTGGCGTGTTTGTGCGGTCGCCTGAAACTGAAACAAAGATATGTAGATGTATCCCGATAAATTTCCTGATTCTGTTGTAATCGCGAGTATACAAGTGAGTGCATCAATGGCGTGGGCCAAAGTTAGATTCGTGAGTTGTTCCAGGAGAAGGTGGACATTTTCCGTGATTGATGGGGTTCATCTAGCTATTCATATTCATGAGCGTGATGCACGCACATGCACAACGTGTCCGCCATCCACCAGGAGTTCATTTTTGCATCTATAGATTGGCCGATAAGACGCAATGGATAACGATCCGCGGAGAGTGGCAATTCCGGGTCGGGGACCCAACGTTCCCAGACTGAATCTGTTCAGCTGACTTTGAAAGGCGCCAAAGTGGGTTGAGGCAGAGTGCTTGTCGGCGACCAAACAAACAGCGAGACTGAATTGGAAGGATTTTCGCCTTCGAGCAACCTTATATGTAACGAAGGGGGTATGCTCGCGATGCCTAGCCTAGGGGTCGTGGCCATACAACAACTCAGCTTCGGAGTTAGCATGGACCCCATGTGAAACCAGAGAGTGAAGAAGCACACGCGGAGCCAAATCGCATCGACGGCTGCTATCCGGGTTTCACCCACTTCTCGTCAAGGGCAAGGCATTTCCGGACATTCCTTATGCGGTGGGCGCCTGCCAGAGCCAGAAGCAGAATGCTTGGGAAGGGGAAGGGGAACAAGGGACCACAAGACCCGAATGGCGGGGGGGGGCTGATCCTGATCCCGCCCCTGGAATTCTGTGGCTGTAAATCGCGACAGCACGGCATCGATAATTTTGCGCAGCAGTTTGATTGAGGAGGCGATGTGTGATGGAAAGTGTCACAATGTTGTGACGTGGAGGGGACCGGAGCCCGGGAGGAGGAGGAAGAGGAGGAGTCGCACGGGCGGAGGCTGTTGGAGGGATGGAGCATATGTGGCAAGCGGATGGACGGGAAGGGGCGTCAACGTGGGATGGGCCATCATCGGCGTCAGCGCAAATCCTTGGGTGCATCATCTCCAGATCTGATCAGCGCAAAAGGCTTCTCCGGAGCGGCACGGCGGACCTCGCTTGCCTTGCTCGCGCTGCGCTTGCGTTGCCCTGGCATGGTGCCATCGCCTGACGAGGAGGAGACAGACGCGGCCACCCGGGCTCCCGCGGGGATCCATCAGGATCAGGATCATCATCTCCAACTTGGCCGGGTGTGTGTGGTGTGTGGTGTGTGGCGTGGTGTGCGCAACTCACAACTCACCTCGCCAGCGTCAAATATCGTTTTGGACTATCTTCTTACCAAAATGACACGGGCACTTCCGTCGGCCTCATGTCGCATCCGTGTAGCCGTGTACAAGTTTCGTGGAAAACGCCACGCCAGCGGGTTGCTCTCTCTGCTGGGTGGGCAATTATAATACCTCCTCCGAACCAGGGCGCTCGCAGATCCCTCGCTCCCCCTATATAGCGCCCTTTCCCTCTCTCTTCCCTTGCTTTTCCCTCCTCCTCTCTCCTCTTCTCTCATGGATCGCTCTCCAGACTCCTCACGTCGTCATTCTGTCTCCTTGCCTGGCATCCGAACCTTATTCCCTGGTATCATGTCTGGGCAACGCATCTTCTTTCAGCCAAAACTCATCCTACCCCACCAGATCATCTCTTGGCTACCGGCGGCAGAAATTATCTCCCTCAATCCACCCCTACTCGCTCGTTTACTGTACGTCATCCTATCCCTTCTCCAAATGCCCTCTCGACCCGACCATCATTCCAGGAGCAGTCCTCCGTTCGCTCGCTACCGGGCAGTGACCATCCTAGCACTGCCAGCCTCGCGCGGCCGAATTCCGGGCCTATCGACAGGCGGCTGCTTGTCCCGCCTCCCTCTGATGGTTATCGTCCCGTCCTTCCGCCCTACCCCGCCACGACAGCAGAATCACCGCCCCGCCCTTCGCACCAGCCAAACCGACCCTCGATTTCCTCTTTCCAGCCTCTACAGGACACGCCCCGCCTTCATCCCGTCGGCTCGGCCGCCTTGTCGTCGCGCCCGTCATCGCCTTCATCGACCATTTCGGAAAACGAGAGCCCTAGATCCGAAACTTCATCACAGGGTGACCTCAGCCCAGATGATAGCCTACCTCCGATCGCCGCTGACAAGCAGTCGGACAGCGGAAGAAGACATGCGTGTCCCCACTGCGCCAAACGCTTCAACCGTCCCAGCAGTCTCGCCATTCATGTGAACACACACACGGGTGATAAACGTACGCCATCTCTCTCGTGTTGCGACCCATGCTCACCTTTTGGCCAGCATTCAAATGTCCGTTCCCGAATTGCGGGAGAGAGTTTAACGTGAATTCGAATATGCGCCGCCACTACAGGAAGCACCTCACCTCGACGACCCCGCAAACACCCCGACAAGGGTCATCGTTCTATTCATCGCAGGGCTCACCAGGCCTTGGCATACAGATTATACGATATCACGATCACCAACCCGAAACACACCCACCAGACGTCGGTGGAGTCTCGCCTGCCGATTCGTCAGAAGCGAGAGGTGCTCGTGGTACGAGCACCCGGTGGCGGGCTCTTTGAGAGCCCATGTAACACCGTTTCCAGCCCTGTGAGCGTATGGTTCTCGAAACTGATGAGTCGAGCGGACCATTTGTGCCCCTCTTGTTAGTTCTGTTCTGGACTCACCCATGTACACCGGCATTACGTCTCGCTATCTCTAAATCACCTCGCTGCTTTGGGCACATCGCGTTTTCCCCTTTAAATCCATCAAATATTTGTGACCGCTCTCCGTGGTCCTGGAAATGATGCGACAGCGGATCTGTCGCGACAAATTCTTTTGGTCCGGCTGTTGAGAGACGCTGCAGGGCAGGGGAAGCCCTTTTACCTTTGCCATACCCCCCCTCCCTCCCCCCCTCGACTCGGTTTGAAGGTGGCTGTATGGCACAGGGAGTGTGCTGTGCTCTTCGAATCCGGATAGACTGGCCCCAAAGTTGAAGGGAACAACGTTCTTCCACCCACAGCTGTACAGGTGCCATCGACCTGTACTTCTTGTGGCAGGGAGGAAAAAGAAGCCCCGTTGGGAGAGTGCCCCAATTACGCCGCGTGTGCAAGGATGCTACGTGGCTGTCCCAGTGCCGGCAGTGCGCTAGTTGACCTTTGTGCGCAGAATCACGCTATCGGTTCTGTTCTTCCGTTGGAAGCGACACATTGAACGACTTCCCGTGGGGACTTGCGGGACCAAATGCGCAAGATAGGTTCAAGTGGATCGATCCGATCCTCGTTCGGGGAAGCTCTGGACCCTGGACCGGTACATTACAGCGCAACTTTTACTTTTTGGCTGTCGAGCTCGGGAACTCGGCACTCGCACCAAGCTCCGGGTTCTGATCGTTTATGAAGCCGAAATTTTACTGTTGGCCTGGCCTCGTGGTCGTCGTGACATGTCTTCGATCTCGTACATTGTATCCATCCCTGTTATACGTATTAAGTCCTCTGACGGGCTACTCGATTGCCACGCAACACCCTCCCGTCTGTTTAAAAACCATTTGTTGTCTCGAGTAGCGTATGGAAGATGTTTTTATACGAGCGTGCAATTCGATCCAGTTCAGTGGGGCAATCCGGCATCCACATCTCTCCGCGATTCCCTTGACACTGTTGCGAGTCGTACTCTTGGTTGGGCCCCAAGTGGGGGTATGTGTGAAATTCAACGGCCCAAACGGTCCGCAGTGCAAATATAAATTATCGGGATCTCATATCGGGTAAGAGGACTACGCAGGTGGAACTGTATGTATGTTTGGCGCTTCTCCTTACTACGAAGGGTGTTCAAGTTGGGGGGGGGGTCCTTCAGTTTGTTGTTGCCGCCCATCGTTTTGGGCTGCGAGCACCGTATATCATTATTAACCATCCGGGTTGTCCGCACGCGCGCGCGTTCATTATTAGAGAACCACCGCATTGCGTATACCCCACTCAGCCATGCCGTGCATGTGCGTGCGTTTGGGTTCGTTTCTGTTCCGGTTGTCCGGTTGCCCCGCTCACACAACCCTGGAAATGGTGAATCCTCTTCCTCTTGCTTTGCCCTTGTGTGCCCTGCGGCGGCTGTGTGAGACCCACATGCATACATACATACACATACACACACACGTACGCATACTCTCAGGGCTCTCTCGGGGGCAGATCGCTCAGTCAGCCCCATCAACATCGAACGTTCTTGGAGGTTTGGTGTGTCAGTTTCTTTGACACACGACACACCCGTCAACCGTCAACGGATATATAGCATAGCCCTGAGAAAAAGAAAAAATGATGAATCACGTGTAAACACTGCAACCATGGCGCAAATGAAAAGAGAGAGTGACGCAACCGAAAGTTCTAGTTGTGTGCGTATATCGTATGTTATGTGTGCGTGCGCGCGAATGTGAGTCTCGGACGCACTTGGGCCGCTTTGCGCACTCGAAATCAACCTGAACCCCGCCAATAAGTCGGGAGAGATGCGGCGATTGCGATTGAGTAAAAACTGACAACCTGACGCAAGCCCCTCCCCCACTCTTTCCACCCCCCGTCCTTCTCTTACCTACCCTTACCGTGGTTCGGGTCCCACCTTTGTCCGCCCCGCTTATTATAGTCGCTTGCAAGTTCAGCACTTTCAGTTACCAAAAGGTCTCTCCCCGCCGCCGCCCCGCCCGCCGATTGCCGGACAAAAAAAAAAAAAAGAAAACCTCCTTCCCCCAAAACCTGTTCTTTTTAAACGCACAAAAATGCCTGTCTGTTTTCCTAAAACTCGCCCGTCGATGCCCTAGTTCTTTTTGTTTTGCCCCCGGATCTATCCCAAAGGCCGGGTGTTTACCCGCCAACGGCGGGCCCACGTAACGCCGTGCTATGGGTAACCCCCATGACAATGAAAAATCTGTGCTGCTGTGCGTAAAAAACTCGAGGGGTGTTAGTTCTCTGTGTGTGTTGTTCCCTGAGTTACGGACGGTGGCATTTATCTCCAGGTGCCACGCCGCTGGCGGCCCCTCCTTCCCCATCGGCTCGTTCGCCCAAGCCCAAGCCCGCGAACAAGGGAGCGGGAGTGTGACCGATATCTCTCCTCCGTCTCTATCTAGGTTTTTTCACGGGGGTGCTACAATAGCGCCGCGTCCCTGTGTAAAAAAAGGACGGACGGAAGCGATGCGATGCGAACAAAAAAATCCAAAAGCTCTCAAGGGAACCAAAGCCAAGTCCGCGAAGTGCACACGCACACATATTGGGCAACTGGAAGGCCCCAACTCGGAGTGAGCCCATTTTCAATTCCTCCTCTCCCCTCCTCTCATTGCTGTTCCCCTTCTCTTGTCGTACGGCGGTTACGGATAGCGCCGGTGAACTCGCGCCTCGCCTCGCCTCAACCCGCCCCAGCCTCCAAAAACAAACTCCTCACACAGCTTATTATTATTATTATCAAGAGGTGCCCTAAGTGCAACGCTTCTTTGTTGCCAATGTC
>QLOT01021011.1:0-18216 GCA_003313875.1 Russula aff. compacta | reverse complement strand
GCCTTTGGGAGTTCCAGCTGATATGCTACTGGGGAGATTTCTTTGATTATGTGGAATGGGCCATGATGTTTGGGCACGAGCTTAGCTGTGAGGTATGGGAGTCTCAGGTTCTTCACCTCGAGCCAGACTTGATCTCCTTTGTGGAATTGAGTGGGGGGTGTTGCACACGCTGTCCGTTCGAGTGCTTCGTAGGCAGCGTTTCGATGCTCTTGCAGTCTCTGGTGTCTTTCTTCAGCCGCTTTGTTGTTGGTAAGGGGGACGGGCTCCGTTACTACAGCTGGGTCGTATCCTAGCAAAACTTGGTGCGGACTCAGCTTAGTGGTGGCATTCTTCCATCTGTTGTGAACGAAGGTGGCGAGTGGGAGCCATTCGTCCCAATCGTCTTGTCTGGCTGAGGTATACATGCGAAGATATTGCTCGACCCATTGATTCGCTCGTTCGGTGATTCCGTCCATTTGAGGGTGAAAGGCAGTACTGATGTTTCGTTCAATGCAGAGTTTCGTAGCGAGCACAGTGGCAAAGTTGGAGGTGAAGCAAGGGTCTCTGTCAGAGATGATTTTAGCAGGTACTCCGAACCAGGGGAAGAGGTGTTGAAGGTATAGCTGAGCGATTCCTTCACCGGTGATGGTTGTTTTGCAGGGAATGAAAAGTGCCGCTCTGGAGCATCCTTGGTCGATGATTGTGAGGATGGCGTCTTGTCCGTTGGCTTCTGGCAACTGGGTGATGAGATCTAGCGCAATAGTGTGGAATGGACGCTTCATTGGGTCCCCTGGGATGCGATACATTGGCGTCTTTTTCTTGGTAGTGCGTATTTTAATCTGTTGACACTGGGCACATCCTGCAACGTATCGTTCGATCCATGCGTTCATTCCTGGCCACCAGTAGTGTTGCAATATGAGGGCAATCGTATTATCTCTCCCTGGGTGTCCCACAGTTGGTGAGTCGTGAAAATGTGAGAGGATATCACGTCTTAGCTTCAATCCTGCGGGTACGGCCAACCTCCACCCTTGCTTATATCCTTCCGGGAGTTTGTGCACGTTTTGAGTATCGCACCATTGTTCCAGCTTGGGTCGATGAACCTTCTGAGCTTTTAGGACTTGTTCATGGAGCGTGAGTGGTTCGGTTAAAGTCATCGATATGAACATGGATGAGGGAAGGAGTACAAGATCCGCATTGTCGGTCAGTCCTCGATCTACTCCTGGGGGTCTAGAGAGCATGTCTGGGGCAGTGTGGATTTTTCCCGGCACGTGCTTGAGGACAAGGTTGTAGTCTTGTAGTTTGGTGAACCATCTGGCCACGTGTCTGTTGACTTTTCTAGGTGCCTTCCAGTGTATCAAGTTAGCGTGGTCAGTAAGAATGGTTACTGGAATTTCCGTAGCTGCGACATGAGGTCTGAAGCATTTGAGGGCCTTCAATACTCCCAAGAATTCTCTTTCATATATGTCGTAGTTGCGTTCAGTTGGGGTGAAAGTGCCAGAGTAATATGCAATCGGGCACAGCATTGGTTTTTGTGTGCGTGGGTTGATCTCTCCCTCCTGCAAGAGTACGGCTCCCACGCTGTATGCCGATGCATCTGTTGCAAGGAAGAAGGCTTTTGAGTAGTCTGGCTGGCGGAGGATTGGTTTGCTGCACATAAGCGTCTTCAGATTTTCGAAGGCATTGTGACAATCGCAATCCCAGGTGAATGGGGTGTTCTTTCGTGTCAGCTGGATGAGTGGTCATGCAATGTTCGAATAATTTGGGATGAAGTAGCGATAAAATCCTGTGAATCCCAAAAACGCTTGGACGTCAGTAACATTCTGTGGTGGTGACCAGTCTGCTACTCCTTGGACCTTCGTAGGGTCCATTTGCACCATGCCATCCTCCAATACGACCCCTAGAAATTCTATTTTCCACTGTTCGAATATACACTTCTCCGGTTTGAGATAGAGGTCATGTTGTTTTAACTTTTCCAGCACCTTGTGGACGCATGCTTTGTGGAATTGGTTGTCATCTTTGGTAGCGATGAGGATGTCGTCCATGTAGATGATGAGCCACCCTTGTGCAAGTTCCTCGTTGAAGATTGCGTTCATCATCGTCTGGAAGGTTGCTGGTGAGTTAGTTAGTCCAAAGAACATAACCGTCGGCTCGAATAGGCCTTGATTTGTGAGAAACACAGCTTTCCACTCATCTCCTTCTTTGATTCGAACGTTGTTGTACCCTGACCGGACATCGAATTTAGTGAATAACTTTGCTCCTTTCACTTTTGCTATAAGTTCTGGTATGAGAGGAAGGGGGTAACGGTTGCAGATCGTCCATTCATTGAGGCGTCGATAATCTTGTACTGGTCGCAACTTCCCATCTTTCTTTTTGATAAAGAAGAACAGTGCGGCATATGGGCTCTTCAATGGGCATATATATCCCTTCGCTTGTTGTTCTCTTATGAATTCGAGCAGTGCCTTCTGTTCGTCTTGGGTCAATTGATACACTTTACCAGGTATTGAAGAAGGTGCTCCGGGTTTTAGTTCTATGGCATGGTCCCAAATGCGTGGTTCTGGAAAGCATTGAGCTGCTTCTTCGCTAAACACTCGATCGTGTCGTCGATACTTAGCTGGGATCTTGCCACTGTCTTTTTGCGGGCCTGCTCGTTCAGCTAGCTTCGATGCCAACGTTTGCCTCTTTCCCGAGGGTTCAGAAAATGACATTTGGGTGACATAGATTGGTTCTACAACCGTCGGCGTTCTTTTTGTTCGCATTCTTCGCCTTCCCACTTTCAACAGACATTTTCCGATCATTGATCGCTGTGCTGCTTTTGTCCGAAGGATAAGGGGGAGTTGTTCACTTTCGATCCACCCCCTAGCCCAGTCTATCTTCGGTTGCACTGCTGCGAACCATGGATAGCCCAGGATGATCTTTTGTTCTCCTAAATCAGTAAGGAAGAAGCGCAGCCAAGTTCTCTTTCCTCCCGTCTGCATTTCTAGGTCGGTGTAATGTTCGATATCTCTGTTCTTGTTCCTTGTTCCGTCCACGTTATAAACAGGTCTGGGGTGCGCTAGCTTCTTGATGGGGAAGCGCATGTTTTCGGCATACTGCATACTGAGGAAATTTTCGGTTGCTCCTGAGTCTAGGAGCGCAATAGTTTCGGCCCTCTTTCGCACCAGATGGATGAAGACATGTAGCTGCATAGATTTTCGTATCAAGAAGTACATCCTATCTGACCCAATTCTCCTGATCCAGGCTGCACGGATCAGGCCTCCATAAAATTTCCCTCACTCGCTCCCATCCTGTTCATCATCTCTTCTTGGTCCTCTTTGGACAACGCTTCAAGCTGCTGGCAGAGGTAGTCCACATTGGTGGCACGTGCGGTGCCTTCGTTATCTTCTGGGTTCCAGTCTATGAGCTGGGCAGTGCGGACGTTCGGTCGATTCTGTTTGGAGGGACAGGCACAAGCGAAGTGTCCTTGTTGTCCACAGGTAAAGCACGCACCCGTGATTCCTCTCTGACTCCTTTCTCCTTCCGTTTTGACGACATTTCCTCTCGCTTGTCCTCTTCCTCTTCCCCTCCAGTTGGTTTGAGGGGCGCGAGTTCGATCTACATCCATGGGTACTGGTTGGTTTGCCCAGGCTCTAGGGGCGGTGCTGGAGTTGTATGGGGCTTGCCCAAATCCTTGCCTGGGTGGTCCCAGATTTGCGGGGTGCTGTCCTCTGCCTCGCCAGTTATTTTGAAAGAAGGGACGTCGTGGGGCGTTGTATGGGCTTTGGAAGAAGGTTCGTTTCTGACCCGGGTTGCTATTGGCACTCGGGCCGCTACTACCTCCTTCTTTTTGGTGGTAGAAGGCTCAGATGACACGTTGGGCAGCCGTGACGCTGATGGCTTTGTTCTTCACTTCCTCGTACGTGTTAACATTGGTGTCTTCGAGGATCTTCTCTCCTATCGCTCATGGCAGTCCTTGGAGAAAGATCTGCATTGTATTCTGATCGGCTGGGTTGTACCCTGCTTCATGTGCGATTCCTTCAAATTCGGAGATATACTCATCTATGTCTGGCCATTTCATCTTCAAATCTTGTAGTTTGATACGCGCCTTTTGTGCCTTTTGTGAATCTAAGAAGCAGTCTTGGAAATTAGTGACAAAGGTTTGCCAAGTTCCCAATACATCGTCTGCCAGCTCGAGGTTTAATAGCCAGTCTAGCTGTTGCTCCGTCCACTGATTGACCTCTGGCCCTTTAATGCAGGTCAAGGCGATCGCTACTTGCTTGATGAAGGATCTGAGGGATGGTACATCATGGTTAACAATGAAGTAGGTTGCTACTTCTCATAAAAAGCTCTCAGCTTTAGAACGATCTCCTTCAAAGGTTGTTGGCAGAGCTCCCATAAGTTTGCTTTTGCCTCCTGGCACTGCTTGTTGAACTCCTCCTAGGCCGAGCGGATCACCTCCTGCACCGGGATCTCCTCCACCTCCTCCCGGTGGGTCTGCTCCTCCTGGCGCATTTCCTGCGTCAGGCAGGTCTCCTCTGCCTCCTGATGGGTTTCCTCCATCTCCTGGCGGTCCTGAGGACCCACCGCTAGGTCGAAGTCCCGTGTAAGTCATCCCCACTGTCGTTGTCCTCGTGCTGCTCATTGCTGTTGAGGTGGGGAGTGCTGCTGTAGTCGTGCTGAGATCTGGGAGTGACAGGTTTATGGGGGAGTGACGTATCTGTTGGTTGATGTCTTTGTCTTCTTCTATTTCTTCGTCAGTCGATTCCACTTCCTCTCCGAAGATGGGGACGTCTTTGCGTTGATGGGGAGCCTTTCCGTTGCTAGGCTGATTGTAGGTGTCTAGATCTCGGACTCGGGCATCCAAATAGGGCCGTAGTTCGTCTGGGTCATTGCTGTCCCAGTTAAGTGAGTACCACTTCTGTTTGTATAGGTAGACGGGTTTGACACGGGTAGGTCCCATTCGTATGGCATATGTATCAAAAGGATAGGTTGAATCATCCCAGTATACTGCTGTGTTTTGCAGTGCGTTCTTTTCGTCGATGGGGTAGTCGATGTATCGCTTCTTGTCAGGTGCTGTGGTGAAGAAGAAGTCGAGTCTAATGTCACTGGCAGGAGCAGTGACACCAGACCAAGTCAGCCTGAGAGATTAGCTTTGCTGAAGTCTGACTCAGCTTCAGCCTCGATCACTTGAGGTGTGTAATAGCTAGCTCTGCTGGAGAGCGTTTCGTTTATAGTACTAGAATCTTCCCTGACTCCAGGGTCATCTGCAACGCGCAGCAGACACAGGAATAAGCACAGAACACCGAGATACGGCCAACAAGCCACGGTTTGACCTAGAAGCGATAGAAACACGAGTCACTACTCCTATTGGACAGGAGACTCGACTTAGAGTCTCGTCTCCTAGCTCTGCCGGTACAAGTACACTACAGGACGGGCTGAGACCGTCCTAGCTATCATAATACTGCTTACTATGTGCCCTTGAGGCTTACTGAGGCGCTCCACTTCCTTACAAACACAGCTGACCGATCCTAGGACACCCACACAGAAGTCCGAACAGTATGTTACCAACCTCAGGCCTAGACTGCTCTACCAGTCCTGGGGGTCAAATGCGTTCCCTCAACCTGTCAACAGCGGTTCTCTCCCATCCATGGGGCCGCTCTGTGACAGACGAGGACCTTGCGCACATTATCGGTGCAGAGCCAGACCCACTGCTGGGCGCACCAGACGAAACTGACTATGAGTGGCACTCAGAGGAGGAGGGGGACTTTGCCTTTGAGCCAGAGGAAGTTATTGAGGTGGGGGCTGTCATCACACCAGCCGACGATGGCGAAGATGCTCACATTCGCACCGAATTATACAACTCGGGCGTGACCCGGCATATCAGTCCCTACAAACCCGACTTCATTACCTATTCCCCCCTCGTGCCACCCATCTTCCTGAATGCTGCCTACCAGCAAAAGTTCCCTGCCATTGGGCGTGGGACGTTAGTCGTCCAAGTACCTCTGGGGGATGATGAATCTAGGCTCACCCTCTACAGCGCCCTGCATGTGCCGGCCGTCAGTTACACTCTAGTGTCCATTGGGGCACTGGACGCAGAGGGGTACCATGCCCATATAGGGGGCAGCAGCCTGGAACTCACGTCACCTCAGGGGGAGCGCCTCGGACACATTCCACGCACGCAAGGCTGCCTATACAAAATTGTGCATGCGCTGGACTCAGCCAACGCAGTGGAGCCTGTGTCGGTTATGGAATTGCACCGTCGCCTTGGCCATATTGCAGTCTCCAGCGCACGCAAGCTAGTTGAGAGCAGCGCTGTTGTTGGCATTGAGTTGGACCCCGATTCTCAGGAGGGGGACTGCGATGCATGCATCTACACGCGCACCACATGCTTGCCTGTGCCCAAAGTCAGGGTTAGTCCGCCCGCACAGAACTTTGGAGATGAGGTCCATACCGATGTCTGGGGCCCCTCAACTGTTGCCACTCGCCAAGGGCGTCGGTACTTCATCACCTTCACTGACGATGCAACGCGTTACACTGTCACCTTCTTGCTGCGCACAAAAGATGAGGCTCTTGAGGCCTATAAGGCATACGAGGCGTGGGCCACCACCCAGCAGCACTGCAAGGCGATCAAAGTCCTGCGTTTGGACCGAGGGGGGGAGTACCTCAGCGGCACCTTTGACCAGCACCTTGCCAAGGCTGGTACAGCGCGCAAACTTACCACTCACAACACCCTGCAGCTCAATGGTGTCACGGAATGTCTGAACTGCACTCTGCTGGAGCGCATCTGTGCCTTTGGGTACTCAAGCAGCCTGCCCAAATCCCTGTGGGGTGAGGCACTGCAGCATGCGACTTGGCTGAAGAACTGCACGGCCACGCATGCCCTTGTTGGCAGAACGCCCTTTGAGGCGTTATATGGTCAGCCGCCGGACCTCTCTGCGCTCCGACCCTGGGGCACCACTGTCCTAGTGCATAATGCCGCCGGATCGAAGCTGGATGTGCGCGCTTGTGAGGCACGCTGGCTGGGGCTTGATGTTGACGCAAGGGCACACAGAGTCTTTTGGCCTGGGCCAGGCAACATTACTGTTGAGCGCAATGTCTATTTCAGGGCGACAGCACTGTTTGAGGGGGAGCAAATCAACTTATCCATTGCAGGCAGCGAGCAGGCTGCCACCCCTCATACCACTCCTATTCCCACCGCTCCACCCCCATCCGTCACGCCTGAAGAGCCCAGCGCCGTTGAAGCGCCCCTACCTGCACTTATAAGTCAGCCCACAGACAAACCCACTGAGCTGCGGTGCTCCGGGCGTGCCCGCATCCCATCGCGTACCATCCGCGAGATTCAGGCAGGGAAGGGCATCGACCCTACTGCGCGCAAGGTGCCCCAGCCAGCACCGGCACCCGAGCCTGAGCCTATAGATCCAGACATGCCTGGTCTAACCCCCACAGACGATGAACCTGAGGATGATGAGGATGAAGTCGAAGATATGGTGGGAGGGATCTGGACAGTATTTGAAGATGCACCTGCACTAGATGAGGACTTTCCGGGCCTAGAGTATGCATTTGCGGCCGAGACAGCAGATGCAGAGGTGCTGGAGCCTCGCACGCTTGCTGAGGCGAAGCGCAGGCCGGACTGGCCGCTGTGGCAGAAGGCGATTGAGGAGGAGTTGGCCACCCTCAAGGCCGCTGGGACATGGAAGCTTGAGGAGGCACGAGCTAACATCATAGGCTCCAAGTGGGTCTTCAAGGCGAAGAAGGACGCTGCGGGCAACATCGTCTGCTATAAGGCAAGACTGGTGGCCCAAGGCTTCAGTCAGATAGGGGGCGTTGACTATGATGACACTTACGCACCTGTAGTGCACCTTGCATCCTCACGCGCAATCATTGCGATGGCTAACCGCCTAGGGCTTGAGCTGCACCAAGTAGATATCAAGGGAGCTTACCTGAACGGAGTGCTGAACGACGGCGAGGTGTTGTATATGCAGCACCCCCCTGGCTACAAGGCACCAGGCGTTGGGCACCTTGTGCTGCGCCTCCAGAAGACGCTATATGGCCTGAAGCAGTCTGGCTGGTGCTGGTATCAAAAACTCACCTCTATCTTTCTCTCCCTTGGCTTTACACAGTGCTCCATCAACCAGGCCATCTTCTACAAGGTCGACAAGGCGCAGAATGACTTCACCACGGTCGCAGTCCATGTAGATGACTGCACGATCACCACCAGCAGCGACAGGCTCATGCAAGAGCTCATTGCAGGCCTTCGCAAGCAGCTTGAGGTAACTGACCTTGGCGAGCTCCACTGGATGCTCGGGCTTGAGATCCAGCGTGACTGTGCAAGCGGCACCATTCACCTGTCCCAGTGCGCATACATCAACTCCATCCTGCGCCGCTACAACTTTGCTGACCTCAAGCCACTGTCCACACCCATGGACACGATGATCCGGCTGTCCACCGAGCAAGCACCCACGAGTGCGGCTGAATACATGATCATGCGCGATGTGCCATACCGTGAGGCCATAGGCGCACTCAATTGGGCCGCGCTCGCTACCCGGCCGGACATCGCATTCGCAGTCGCGACCATGGCCAGGTTTGCTGCAAACCCCGGTCCCGCACACTGGGAGGCTGTCAAGCGGATCTACCACTATTTAGCTGGCACACACGACCTGTGGCTTTCGTATGGAGAGAGGAAGCGGACCCTTGAGGGGTACGCTGACGCGGATGGCAGCATGGCTGAGGACAGGCGAGCAATATCCGGCTACGCATTCCTCATCGATGGCGGAGCTGTCTCGTGGTCCTCCAAGCGTCAGGAGCTTGTCTCCCTATCTACGACTGAGAGCGAGTATGTCGCTGCGATGCATGGCATGAAGGAGGCACTCCGGCTGCGCAGTCTCCTCTCGGAGGTCTTTGGCTCACTCCCTGCCCCCACTACACTCTTCTCCGACAATCAAGCAGCAATTGCACTCACACACGATCATCAGTATCATGCGTGCACGAAGCACATCGATGTGCGCTACCACTTCATCCGGTGGGTCATTGAACAAGGCTCCCTGCGCATCATCTATTGCCCGACCGACGACATGGTCGCCGACGCCCTCACCAAGGCCCTCCCTTCTGCTAAGGTCAAGCATTTCGTGGCAGGACTTGGACTGCGTGCGAAATGAGGGGGAGTGTCGAATTGGGCCTCAGATTGGAATGCCCTTGGGCCGGAGCATCGTCGGAGTGCCCACTCAACGGAGGCGGATCTGACTTGCGTAGATAACAACCCATGGACAATGTACACAGTACTATATACAAACCTCCACCTCATATTGGACAATTAGTTACTTAGTTACGATATCTAAAAGCCTCAGGGCCAAGGGCCCAAGTTACAGATAAATACCAGTCAAGTAGTATTCTGGCCACCCCAGTTATTGTGCCGTACGCGCGACACTGAGTACATCGTTGTCCTACAGACAACTCACATGCACGTCTGTGATCCCTCACTTAATCATAGATTTGCTAGAAGTAGAGCATGTCAAGGCTCTGAAGGTTATAGACAAGGAGTATGAGGGGAAAATGCTCCTCATCAGGAAAAGTCTACATTGTCTGGAAGGTGTGGAATGTATGGTGGTTGTATGGCAGCTGTGGAGGTATGGTGCCAGCTCTGCCACATGTTGCCACAAATAGAACATATGCCACAATAATCTGAAAATAATTTCATGGAGGGGACAGCACACTTCCACTTAGTGTGATTCATCTCTGAAACACAAATATAGATTCAGAAAGCACAATTTTAATATTCAGACAAAAAGGCTTTGGTCTATATATATACATATGTGGAGAAAAAATATGTTGCCATAGTAGCCTAGTTGGTATTGAGTATCTTTTTACTTAGCGACTGTGGAGGCCTGCCGGTTCAAACCATGCTACGGGCCTTTTTTTTTTCTTCTGTGACTTAGCTGGATTTCACACTGGTATTGGAGCACCCGTCAGGCACAACCAATGTCAACCAATGTCAACCAAACATTCGTGCAGCAATTTTCCCTTTTTCTCATCCTCACCGTCTGCCTCTTCACCTCTGCTCTTTCACCCTATGCCTTCATCTGTCCAGCGTTGAAAAGGCATTTCCATTTTCAAAGGACTTGAGAGCAAAGTCGGCAGCAAGAAAGGCAAGAATCTGGTGTGTTCCTTTGGACCCTCTTCTTTTTTTCATTGCACTCATGTTTCTTTCTTTATGGTCCCATTCATATTTCCACTGGCACCCACCCACCCACGCCTCCCTGGCTGTGTGGACCCCTGCGCCTGCCTGCACACACCCGCATTCCCCTGCCTGTGTTCGTCCGTCTGCACCTCTGCACCTGCCCAAGTGCCTCCCACCCATGCACCTGCCCGCACAAGGAGACAATCCTTCCTCTTCCACCTGCCTACAGCCTCCACTGGATGAACCAGCCAGTCTCCCATGTCCCCGAACCTCTTCACCCACCACCATTCCCATCTTCCTCTCGTAAGTTGGCTGGCCTTTCTGATCTGCCCTTTTACGCCTCCCTCGCCTGGCATCTCTACACCTCTGATCCCTTCCCACTCTCCCAGGCCCCATCCTCATCTCCATCATCCTATGATCCATGCATGCCACTCAACCAGAGCCACAAAGTGGCCGTGCTGGACCTGTTTATTGCACTCAAGGTGCACAACGACCTCTGGGTGGACGAGTCTGCGCTTCGTGTCTTGGGTTAAGGCTTGGCTTCCGAAGATGACAAGGGTTCTGTGAGTAGCTTGATCACTTTTACCCCCAAACCGGAAGCAAAGGGTGACTCTAAGCCTCCCTAATACACTTGTTGTTGTCGGGTGTGTCACGTATGCTTAAAGTTAAGGACATGGGAGCTAACACCAATACAGTACATACTCCATTGGTAAGGAACGCATTGTGAAAGGTCTGTTTCATAATACGAGTGAGTACGCCTATGCTGACAACATTTTCTAGCTATCGCGAAGGCATTAGATACGAAAATATACTGTGATTCACAAAAAGCCCCGATCCTTCGCTGCCAATCAGACCCTGACCTACATGGAATGTTGACTGCAGACCCGTTCTCTGCAAATGTTCACCTCGTCCCTCTGGGTGTTGCCACATCTGACAGGCTGAAGGAGTATATTGGCTGCTGGAAGGGTCACTGGACCAAGGCGATTGCCTTCCATCCCACAGGATGGACGTAAGTGACATGCATCCTGCCTTGGTGCCCCAAGAAACATCTCGCTAATATCATATCACGCCTCAACCTCAACAGTTATTCACCACCGGCCGGAACCTGTGCTACACCATCCATCGCCTCCATCCTTGCACGTCCACCACACCATGAATTCACACACATGCATCTGCGTCCCGTGCGTGGTTCAACGTCGACCGCACAGTTCTTCGGTGTACTGTACTCGGAACACAGTTCGTTCTTTGAGCTCATGTGCTTCGCGCTTTCGCTCAACTGGGCCCGCATCATTGCAACAGTGAACATCGAGAGCACCACGAGCTGTACGATGATCTCTGCGTGGATCATGCGCCAGGAAGCAGAGCGCAGGAAATGCCTGCCTGGAGTCGTCCCATATCGCACTTTGGAGTATTGGTAAAAATGTGGTGTTGCAGCCAGCTAGGAGGATGGGCAGAAAAGACTACTATTATCGCTATCAGACTCAGCCAACCGGGGGGGGCCTTTCGCGACCTCTTTGACCTCATGCAGCCCTGCGCACACCTCGAAGACCTCCTCTGCGCGTACCTCACTCCCACGTGCCTCAAACTTACCACACATTCACTCTAGGACACGGAGGCATCGTCGGTCCATCGTGCTGGACAATCATTGATGTTGGGTGGACGAAGGATGAGAAACCGAAGTGGTGGCTAAGTGCCTCGCCAGGGAACTTAAAGAATACCTACGCACCTACATGCGCCTCCCGCAGACATCCACCTGTGCACATCCATGTATGCCTGCCCATGGATGCCCGCGTACACCCACCGGTGCGCATCTGTCTGCCCCAGCCTGGGTGCCCTCACGTACACCTGCCCGCAGGCACCCGCCTGTGCTCCACGTGCATCAATGTGCACAGCACCAGTTTCCAGGTGTGCCTCCATCCCCATATGTACCCCCTCTGTGTATGTGCACAGTATGTGCACTTCCTCTGCCATCCCCAATAATGCACAACTGTCTCAATTGCTGAACCACAAAACATTGTGGTGGCCACAAATTGAGAATGACAGCCACATACCATTGTGGGGTCGCACAATTATTTTGGAACCATAAATGATTGTGGCAGCCACAAATGAAGAATGGCAGCCACAAACCATTGTGGAGTTGTACAATTATTTTGATGCCATTCTAATTTGTGGCAAGATGGCCCATATGGTTGGTATGGTGCCATTCAAGTCACAGCTGCCAGATCACTGCCAGACAATTTCCTTTTTTCCTGATGCTGCCACTCAACTGTGCTCTCGCATCTCTCAACAGCGTGGCCTGTTGACACCCCCACAGCTTACTTATTATCTGTTCCAATATTCAATATCATCACTCTTGTACTTGCCGTTGGCACTGTGCATCGTGTCTCCTAAGCTACCTCACTACTCCCATCAGGAGCTCTGACAAGTACGTCTAAAACCTGGCAACAACCAATATGTTATGACTGGGCACCAACCTTGGCGTGCTCCAGATTCCACCCGTCTTCCATTCTCGCCATCAAGCAGCTATTTCATAAACCATTCATTCCTCAGAACCTCTTTGATGCTGACTGTCAAGGGCTCAAATGCCGGAAAGCGTGTTACACGTCGGCGTACAGAGCTGTGCGTTGAAGATGGTCGATGTGAGTGTTATGTGTAGGTCCCTTTTGTAACATCACTGATGTGGGGTGACACAGCCCCACTTTACCGACCAGTGGCCATTGAAATACCTCCCGACGAGATCCTTCTTGAAGTACTCGACTTCTATGTGAATGATCATTTTATTCACTTGGAGGGGTGGATGACGCTGGCACATGTGTGCCAAAGATGGCGACACACTGTCTTTGCATCACTGCAAAGCGAGCAAACCCGTGAGGGAGATGCTGGATAGCTGGCCACCTTTTCCTAATGTCATAGATGACATTACCTACTCAGAGGAGGATGCAGATAACATCATTGCCGCACTCGAGCACGATGATTGTGTGGTGTGTAGAATCGACATCTACATCAAGGATTCGGGGGAAGTCTCAACTTTCCTAGCGGGAAGAATTCGCCAGAGCGATGCAGCTTTCCCCGGGGTTGACACGTCTGACGCTTTGGTCGAATGGCCAAACGGAGCGTCATATCGAGGTATGCTGTAGGCACAGTATTCCCCGAATCCACGCTCGGATGATCGGATCGGATCGGAGCGCCAGCAGTCTTGCCTTTAATCCCTCACCGCAGTCTCACCGTCCCTCGCCCCTCGTTCCCATCGCCTCCTTCGCCTCTCGCCCACCGCCTCCCTCAGCTACAGGCGCAAAGCAAATTACAGCATTTTCTGTCCTCAAAATGTTCTATTCGCAGCGTCTCCCGTCTTCATGGCCCTGACGTTCCTTTTTCTCCTCTTTGCTTTTCTTAGGCAACGACGATCTACACGGTCGCAACCGCACGGCTCCAGCATGCCCGCGTTATAATCCTTAGTTTTTCCTTTGACGTTTACTAATAAATTTTCTCCACACGACGATGTCGCGTACAACCGCTACCGCTCTTTGATATATCCAGATGCATGTATAATAAGGGCATTCCCTCTTGGGGATGGCAGTTGTCCTTCCCCTTTTGGGCGCTCTTATTCTCTCATTCGTCCTGGAGCTGTCTACGACGCGCTCTGTTTCTTCTTTGTCTCGGAACTCGCGTCCGTGGAACTGCTGTCCACAGCGGGTCAGGCCGTGAACGCGTGAACCTGTACAGTACTGTAAGAGGAGTGACGCGGTCGCGTGATCGCGTATAAGTATCATGTGATTTGTCACAAGACTCGTCTACATTGCCCCGTTCCGCTGATCGCTTGAGTCAAAGTTGGGACTTTCTCCCCCGCCGAATTGTGACCTTTCGTTGGCCCTCATTAGGATATTGCGAGCTTGCGACAGTGGATCGTGGTTCCTCCTGGTTGGATTCGCATGGGCGGGTCGTGTGCGCTGACTGGCAATCACATGACCATGTGTCGTCATCAATCTTCTACTGCACCAGCACGGCTGTAGCGTGCTTTGCCCACTCATAGTATTTCCGCTAATTTTTTATTGGATAGTGAGACGATGTCACGATGTTCATGTCAAAAACGGTGTCTCAATGATTGCGAGTACTGAACGGGCTTGACTGCTCACTCGCCCACTCCAACACAGTGTATGACTCAGACTAGTAGCGCCCGAAACATTTTGGACAGATAAGTGGGGAAATGGGGGGTCAGTTGAGGACGCGATTGATAAGCAGCGGACGGGAGGCGCGGAGTTGTCGATGGCGCGCGAGGGAACGAGGACATCGGGGCGTGGACGAGACGGGGCGGCGTGAGGTCGAGGCGAGGCGAAGCGATACGATGCGAAGCGAGACGGAGCGAGAAGAGACAAGACGAAGAGACACAAAAAAGAAAAGAGAGAGAAAGGCACACCGAGATTCCGCGGTACGGACTTCTACTGCCATCCTCGAGCGAGGAGGCGACTTATATACATGACAAGTGCTCCTACAAGATGTCAGTAAAAAATTAAAATAAGGAAAGGAAAAAGGAAATGCCTTGTTAGTCAAGGCAACTTTTGGTGTCGTCATCGTGCGCCGAAGGTCAAGAGCGTGCTGAGAATCGATCGGCCGAGCTCTTGGGTGCGGAACGGGCGATGATTCACCCTTGGTTGCCTTGCTCAAGTATTTGAGGTTGCGGCAATGTTGAAGGCGGCGAGGTCTTGAAGGGGGAAAGTGAGGGCGACGGGCGCGAGGTTGTCGTGGCGGCGAGTGGGGAGGAGAGGGAGTGGAGGAGAAGGATGCTCCAGTGCGGCCGATCCGAGCCGATCCGACAGGTGCTCCGACGCTGCTGATCCCGCTGAGCTGCGTTCCGAGCCTAGGTAGGTCCAAAGGGGACCTTCCTTACATGTATTCCTCTAACTCGGCTTCGTCCATATCCTCCAGGGGCCAGCACGCCATCATCAAAGCGCGCTCGTCATCCGTCATCACTTCGTCCTCCGAATACGCCTCCAACACCTTCTGCTTCATCTCCTGATTGGATGCCACAGCTTTCTCGTACTCGGTGACGGGCACCCAGGTCTCGGGCCCGTAGCCGACGTGGTTCCTCAGCGCCCTCTCATACTCTTCTGCGCTCTCCAGCGCCTGACGCAGCTTGATCGCCGCATCTATCTCGTCCGGCATGAGCGCAACTGGGCATGGCGCACCGTCCTTGGCAAAACTCTCCCAGTTAACCACCATCTCTATCAGCGCCGACAGCAGCTCGATCGTCTCACCCTCCCACGGAGCACTTGCACAGTTGAAGATGTGGCGACAGAAATTATTGAGCGGATAGACCAGACCTTTGTGGTGGACCCTGTTGTACGCCGCCGTGCTAAGGTTGTAATCATAGTGAACAAGACGACGACGGAGGAGCTCCTTCTCCCATATTTGCTCATCTTGCGATAGCTCGTTGAACTCATCCGGTAGTTTAGGCTTGGTCATACTTCGAGAGACCTCGTCCTCTTCGTTCTGTATGTCGTGGGGCATACCAGCATGGAGGAAGAGAGGTAGGACAGCAGCGTGCTGCCAGTCCAACAGGCTACGAATCTGTAAGCCACTGGAATCCGTCGAAACCTTGAGATTCTCGAGGTTGAGGTCAGGGTGGCGAATGCAGAAAGTAGTGAGCGAGTCATCGTCTGGCACGAGCGCCGGTGCGAGAAGGAGATAGCGTCTAAGGCTATTGGCGTGGTCTGACGGGTCCTGCTTCTCGTTGTTATAGCATTCCCTTCGAAAGCCTTTGTAAGGTGCCCTCGGTGAGCCAAACCGGTCGAGGTAGGCGAGCTCTTTCTTAGCTCCCGTGACCAGCACCGATTCGGCGTTTTCGTCTATGAACAGCGATTAGTTAAGGAGAGGATGAAAAGATAGGAGAAGTGCGACGTACATGGTCCTCGGAATGAGTCCATTTGCTCCCTTCTTCCATACCAGAGCGGTATCGATACATCAGGGCCTAAGCAGAAACGATCCTTCTGGAGTGGGATGCCCTCGTTCTCCTCCTCGAGGGGAACGCCCTTGCTGCCAGACAACTGATACAAGTCCGTGGCGTAGTAGATGCTCCCACCAGCGGGAAAAGAGACCGACATGATAATAGACTCCAGCTTCGCGAGCTGGTCCATGAACGAGTCGATTTCCTTTTTCTCGAGGTTGAACCATACTTCGCTCAAGTCGGTGCCTTCAACGTACTCCATGAGTATATACTCCGTGCCAGCCTCGTTCTCTGACGTATAAGAATACGCATAGACTTTGGGAATGGGGAGCCCCTTCCAACGAAGGAAGTCCATAGTTGCAACTTCGCTGGCGTAAGCGTATGCCTTGGGAATGAGGATGGGATACGGGATTCGCGCGACGAACTTGAAGCCGTCCCCTAAAGTGACGAGAAAGGAACGGTTGAGACCACCCTCTCCGAGCTTTTGAAAGTCGACGATCTCGTCGGTCCTGCAGTTCAGTGCATTAGCAATGATTTCGAAGAGACCGGGGATATTGAAGATGCAGCTGCGCTCTTGGAGGCGACGGGTCTCATTGGCGCTGAGTACGTCCACGTTAGGAGTTGGACAAAGACGAGAAGACAAGACGTAGGAGACTTACAGGAAACGGCCAGAAGTGTAGCGGAAGAGTTCGCTCCCCAGATCCTCCATGAGAGACTTGGGGTCCAGCGTATTGGACAGTCGAAGAGAAGGTAGTGGACTGGTTATGGCGGTGATGGGATTCTGCGTGAAAGAGGGCTTGAGGGAAGAGAGTAGGCTGCGACGAGGGCGTAAAGACGAGGAGACTCCAGCTGCAAAGAGTCGTAAGGGGACGGGTTTCGAACACCCAAGGCAGAACATGCTGGAATATGGTGAGAATTGGGGGGAAGGAGGAAGAAGGATCCGAACGTGCGAAACTAAATGGGGGACGGAGGCGATACTTGGACCACTACCACAGTTATCCTGGGCCAAGTTTGGTTCCTGCACGCCATGGCAAATAACCCGTTTGCATAAATCACTAGTAATGTTGCATTCACATGTTTTACGTGGCCACTAACTCATAAGCCACACCGTGAAACTAGCGCGCACCGTATCGCTAAAGCCAAAACAGGCCACACCCCTACACGCCAGTTTGCTGTGAGGAGAACGCCAACGTACCTGCGCATGAGTTTTTCTGAAACCGTTGCTCAACTCGTTTGCTGTCGTTGTCGCGAGTCCGAGTCACGGGTTATTTTCCGCAGCAGTATCACGTGTCCTCTACACTTGGCCAGTGCGAGACTGGGAGATTCAGGCGACTACTTCGAGGAAGATGATTACGCACATTTGGACAGCTGCACGATGCAGTGCTACGTCCACTACTCCCAACCCGACCACGAAGAATGGGTCCCTAGCGACTCCCAATCGTCTGAGGTGGGAAACTTGGGCGAAACCGCACTCTACCTACCTTCCCCGGGCCATTTTCATGGTCGAAACGATGATGGGCATTTGAAACATTTTGTCTATAATCGCTGTTCTGTGCTGCAGACCGGGGAGGTAGAAGACCCGCAGCATACGCGGTATGCGTCGTGAATGGGATTCATTTGCATCATGAACAACGTTCCCATTTTGTCTGATATCTGCTTAAACGAGGAAATCGTCCTAAGGCACTATCCTGGCAAAATGTTCGCAGCCACGCTGGTGCGGGATCTGTACAGCACGCATGAAGACACAGGCAGGAAAACTGGGATGCGACTCCGTGCACAAGATGTCCCCGTAAAGTCTCCGCCGGCAGAAGAGGCTCTTCGGCATGGTCTGTGAGTTGTTTTGGGGCTGAGCGCAGCACCATGACCGCGCAGACAACGAGAGTGGCGACATCAAGGGAAGGATCGACTTGTGTTCTAGCCGCAATCAAGCGAGCCTACAGTACATAACTAAATACGTAAAATCCTAGTAGAGGGCATCAATGGTAGGGCGTCTGAGAAATACTGTACCTTGTATAGTAAGTACCTTTGCTCGCGCCAACAACTTCCTATTGCCATTACTATGTCCACTGCCACGGCCTCCAATTCAATCGCATCTTTCTCTACCTTTCAATACATATTCGATGCCGCCTCGAAAGAATGCAAGAAA
>QLOT01021007.1:0-17717 GCA_003313875.1 Russula aff. compacta | reverse complement strand
AAAAGGCATAAGGCCCTGTGTAGTAGGGAGCGTTATCATATATGAGATGTCATTAATCATTAATCTACATTACACATATCATAGCATTTCATGAGTCCAATTGTGAGTTTGATCATGCTAAGCAAGGCGATCGAGGCCAATTGCCTAAATCAGTCAGACATGTGGAAACATGCTCCAATGCCAAATTGGGCATACTGATGCCAACCTGGTTGCCACTGGTCCGCCTTAAGCCCTGATCTGGCTCAACAGTGGCAGCAGCAGCGCTGCTTGTGTTGCTTGCCCCAGTGCTGGAGGGAGCAGCAAGGGTGCTGCTGATGGTCCTTGTCCTGGTGGAGGCGGTGCCAGTGCTGCTGCTGCTGGCCCTGGTGCTAATGGGGTGGCAATGGTGCTGCTACTGCTACTGATGCTGGTCTGGGTCCAGGTGGAGGCGGCAGCAGTGATGCTGGTGCTGGTGCTGGTGTTGTGCTGGCAGAGGCAGCAATGGTTCTGCTGCTCTTGCTGCTGGCATGGTGGACTTGCTGCTGGCATGGTGGAGGTGGCAGCGGTGGTGCTGCCTGTGTTGCTGGCCCCAGTGCTGGAGGGAGCAGCAATGGTGCTGTTGCTGCTGCTGCTGCTGGCCCTGGTGCTGGTGGGGTAGCAATGGTGCTACTACTGAGCTAGTCTGGATCCAGGTAGAGGCAGTGGCAGCAACACTGCTGCTGGTGCTGGTGTTGTGCTGGTGCTGGTGCTAGTGGTGGCAGTGAGTGAGGTTCTGGCATGAATGCATGTACATACCCTCATGTACATGCTCTGCTTTGGGGCTGAGGTGTGAATCGGCATGCCTCAGACAAGGGCCATGCATGAGGTGAGGATGAGGGTGGGTGGGCTGCTGCTGCTGCCATCTGGACGTCAGATGGTGGGACTTCCAGCCCCTTTTGTATTGGGGTTGTCAGGACAGCAAATGTCCCATTCCAGCATGGTGCACTGGGTGGGGTGCTTAGGGAGGGTTTGATGCATGGCCTGGCTGGAGAGACTTGCTTGGCCTGGTGCACATGGGTGTGGGCAGGGGTGGAGGTGTTGCTGTGGCAGATGATTGTCTCCTCCGAGTTGTGCAAGGAAGGACTTGGCTGGAGTCCTATAGTCTGTAAAGGCAGAGGGTGGCATTGTCAGTAATCATTCGTAAATGCAGAGCAATTAGGAATATGTTACTGTTGTTTTCCCATGACCTTGCACATGCGAGATTTTGATATACGTTTGAGTCCAAAATTTCAAACAGCTGTAGCTCATTCAATTCAACACATACTGCTAAGTAATTTAAAACCTGAGTTCCTGTGACCATAAGCTTGGTGCTTGCCACTATTTGAGGCATGAAATAAAGAATTGACAAAGTCAAATTTTGGTGCCCAGGTCACATTTTGGTCTGACATCAGATGGCCTCTACACTCAAGGGACTGCCTCAATTGTCCCCAGCTTTGTAGTGGTACTTTGCATGGCTTAAATCTAGGTGTCCAAGTCATTTTTGTTACTTGGGGTGCTATAACTTTTGTTTACAAGTCCAATTTTGCTGTGAATTTGTGGTTGTCAGGCAAAACAGCAGAGAGTAGGAGTGCAACAATCGTTCCAGTCGGAACAGCAAGATAAAGCATCGATGCTGCTCGAGGGGAGGATGTGCCAAAGGAAAAGAGATAGGCAGAGGGGAGAACTTGAGCATGAGGCCATGAGGCCTGAGGCATGAGGCATGAGTGGAGAGAAAGAAAAAAAAACTCGGCTAGGGATGGGATCTATTGTGTGCGCATATATGCCACATGGCATTGGAGTCAGCAGTCGGAGAGTAAAAATCATAATCTAGATCTTGTCTTTACATGTAATATGCCCATACAGTACAGTGTACTCGCTTACTGAGATCTGGCGCGTGGCTGATGCGTGCCAACACATATGTCCGTTGCATGTAACGCAGATTTGACTCAGATATTCATCTGTGGCTACAGTATGCATACAGCAACTGTCTATGAAGATCAAAATATCCCTGTTCCAAACTTCTGCTTGTGATCCTTGCAGGTGGGGCTGTAAAGGACGGGAGGATAGAGCATTGGTGAGGGGTAATAACCCAGACGAGTGACGAAAGACTTGATAAAAAAGATAAGGAGATGCAGAGAAAATTGGTAGAAGTCCTGTTGGGATAGCTTGTTGATCCCCATCTTCCTGGGGTCCGAGAATCCATCCCAGTCCCAGTTATCGAAGCCGTCCCACTCCATTACGACTTCGCGCGCAGCCTGGAGCCAAGCCCTCCATGCCTTCTTATCCTGGAAGAAGCCAGGCAACACACCGCCGTCCCTGGCAGGGCCCCACATGTCTCTCATTCCAAGGATTGCAGACAACCGACCTTGTTGCCATCATTTCTTGTGGTCTGAGGGGAATTGAAGATGGTCGATTTCCTTAATCTCTGCCACGGTGTGCTCCATATTGAGGTGGTACAAGACCGTCTGTCGGATCTCAATGTCGTTGGCCATGTCCATCTGAATTTCACAATGGCAACGTAAAGCAGACCTAACCTCATGTCCTGAGGAGACCACTGCACTCAGCTCGTTGTCAAAAAAGAGGGGTCCACCATGGATCCAAAACTGCATGGGGTCAAAGTCTGACGGTCGTGATGAGTCTTTGGTCCCCAGATTCGGCCAAACCAATTTCCAGTAAAAGTCGCCCAGGATGGACCTCCACTCCTGAGTAGTTAGGCCAGTCCAGCTGCTGTCAGCGCGCAACGAGAATTCATGTTTGAGAATGAGATAGTGAAAATAAGACTTTTGCTGGTTCTGCTCATTCCCACCCCAAAAGAGGTGGACCAGTGGAAGAGCAAAGCGGTGGGGTGACTCTATACTCCTGAGGTCAACGGCGCTGACATGTAACATTGCATGATCCCATATATTTTGGGGTTTTGGGAACCATTCAGGTGGGGACCCTGTGTTGTAAACTCGGGCAAGCTCTCGATTGTTTGAAGGGCCAGGCAGGGCAGCTTCAATGACCTTCGCCTTTTTGGAACTCCGGCCAGCTGTGAGAGCGTCCGTAAGTGGGGAGTAGGGCATATTTGAGATAATACTTACACTTATGAGCCCTCTGGTTTGCAGACTTGTCCAGCTTTCGCTTGAAGCCCTTCGTCGGGTTGAAGACATCCAGGCAATCTGCGTATCCCCAAGCAGCAGTCTCGAACTCAGTGAAAACATCCTCCACGTGCGGAGGATAATACCATAGGGGAAGGGCATGTAGGAGAGGTTGGATAGATGATTGATGAATGTATAAAAGAGGCTTGAGTCAAAGGTGCCTGCCTTCAACAATGTCACAGTGAATAATCCCACTGTCCAAAGCAAGGGCAGGAAGGACAGAGAACCTAGATATCATGATGAAAAGGCAGAACACCTGATTCAAACTGAACTGACCATCATCCACAGTTAAAAAATGCTTTGCAAGTGGCTTTTTGGCCTTTGATAGCCCATGCATGGCCACAATAAGTTGTACAACAATCAACAGTGCTCTCATCAACAAACACAAGCTGCTCAGGTTCATAAGTACCAATGTGAGCTGAGAACTCCACCCATTTTTCTGCAAATCACTCAAGTGCAATGTGACTAAGCTGACAGAGACATCAGGGAAACTCAATGAAGATGGGGACCAAAGAAACCTTCTTCATGGTGTAACCTCCTTTGATAAGCGTTTTCCATATTGCAGGAGTTGACACTGAGATCCCACACATAGCCAGCAAGTCTTGTTTTAGCTCTTCAAGATATAAATCAGGATTTTTGGTGATGGCCATGCACATATACTATTTCCTTCAGCTTCCCAAAATATAATAGAATAAAAAATCACAGACGTCAATATTATAGTCACAAAGGCTTTAATAGAGCATTGTGGCTTGACTGATTTGTGAGCAATAACCTCCCCAGTCTGTTGAAAATGTGAGAGAATCTTCTCAACTGTTTGCTGGCCCAGATTGGTATATATAGCAACATCCTCCACTGGCATTGCTGAGCCAAGTCAGACAATGATCCACTGCATGGTCTCCAGAATAGCCTTGCCTGCAACCATGTGGAAGGTGTGAGCAGATGGGTATGCCCTTGTTTCCCAATGAAATTGAACATTCTTAGTCATCATCCAGATTTGGCCTTTCCACCATTTCCAGCTGGCCTTGTGTCTACACTAATGTCATTTTTGTCCCCCTCATATCCTATACACCCCTGTCATACCAGTGTCATACCTTAGCCATATGGGATATCAGAGGTTTTTTTTTTTTTTTTTTTGAATCCATTTAAGTGCGCCTTAAGCAAGGAGCCCTATATAGCACTTTACACAGTACACTAGCTCGACTAACTATGAACACTGCTCAGCTTATGGGATCCGCAGTAAAATCTAGAGTGATGTGGTAAATAATGGAGAGCCATGGCTCCTTATGAGATGCATCTCACCCTCCTTTCAATCAGCAGCATTCTGGCTCTGCACGCTTGTGCGGTGCACGGTACATCCCAGAGCCCTACTTTACTTACAAACAACTTTGCGTCTTGAGGGCCCATTGTGAGTACTTCCTGGGTCTGGGGGTGAGCTGTGTTGGGCCTTGTGTTTGGGTGCGGAGTGTGATGGGTTGCCAGTGTTTGAGGGAGGAAGGGCCTCCAGGGGACATTGTGGTGTAAGGAGGATTTCGATGTCTTCTGACATCTGATCGGAGTTGCAGTTCTTAGGAGGGGGGGGGCGCTGCTTCCACTTCTGCACTGTGGCACATGTGCCAAAGGCATAGAGGTACCTTGAGTTTAGGAGCGCCTTGGCTTTGGAGTTGTCTGGGTCCTCGAAAGCCATGACAAGAGACAAAGACGAGCCAGGTTGATATGATGAGGGGGGCTTAACCCAGTTGGGTTTGTGGGCTATGATGAGGGATAAGTAGGAGGAATTCTCAGTGGCAAGAGCTAGGTGGCACTCATCAGGGGTAAAGGCACCCCTGCTGGGTGAGACTCCTGTTGGTAGACTGTTAATGAGAAGCTTGGACCATTTGACATTGGCCCTGATCGGAGGTGTAGAGACATTTGGGGCAGCAGCAGTGAAAGCCTCAGCAAAGGCAGAGGCAAGGGTGGCAGAGGCGAGTTGGAGTTGGTGGGCAGTGGCCTGGTGTCCCCCTGTTACAACCAGATTCCCTTTTGCAGTCCACTGTGTGGTGGAGATGTGCAACTGGTTGTTGGGGGTGGCTGATAGTGCCAGATTAAGGGCAGTGCAGATGTCCTTCGGCCTAGGCCGGGGGATGTCCTTGCTGAATGGAGAGTGGCTAAGTGAGAGAATCAAACTAGGGTTCGTGGGCTTGGCTGTGGCTTTAGCCGCGTACGTGATGGAGGGGTTGGTGGGAGCAGGGTTGGGGGCACCACATTGTGACAGTGTGGGCTTGGCTTTGGAGGGGGTGGTAGTCTTCTGCTGAAGACCAGTAACAGCCTTGGTGAGGTCTTGAAGGGAGGACTGGATGGTTTCAATCCAGAGGTTGACAAGCTCCAAAAAATCGACAGGGGCATCAAGGTCTGGAAATATGACCTTGTGGTTGAGATGGGGTTGGATGGCAGGATGAGTGCAGAATTGGTTCAGGGTACTGATGAGGTTTTCCAGGTCAGGTTGGGGTGCAGCCATGTAGGCCTCGATGTCCCTTGCAATGGCCTGGAGGGATGCTCGAATTTGGAAGAGAGGGGGGGAGAGTGATCTGGCATGGTGGTGGTTTGAGTGAGAGGAGTCTGGGATATCAGAGGTTATGCAGTTATGGAGTATAAGGAAGGCACCAAAGAATAGTGTAAGAATTGTCCTGACTGTCCATACCTTGCACACTAACACTGTCTCCCTGTTCATGCTGCTTGCATGTTGAACACAGCCTCTCATTGTGCTCTGCACTGCCCAACACCCATCCCATGTGCTGCTGGCACTACCCCAGCTACCTTGCTTTTGTTCATCTTGGTGCTGTGTCCACCACACACCACATCCCTCCCTCTATTTTGGGCTATAATTTAGCTCAACCTCATCTGCTCCATTGTTGCCTTGCTCAACCTCATTGGTAAGACCCTTGCAGACTCCAGCAATAAGCCTCTAATCCCACTCTCAGAGAAGCATGCCTTATGCCACTGCAGGGTGTGCACAGGACCTCCAGCGCCACCTTGGTTCTACAGCAGTTGAGTGTCATCTGGCCCCATACCCAGTGGTGCTCTACCACAGCTGTCAGAATTTACCATATGCTTGTGGGATGGGTGGCACAACTCCCTTGAGTGGTTCTGTGTTCACCTGCAGGGTGTGCAGGGGTCTGCCTGTGCTGTGGATGCCAGAGTGTGTAGAGCCACCAAGGTGACCAAGGTCATCATTGGCTCTGAAGGACATGAAGGCACTTCAGGATATCGCCATGGTGCTTTGTTCTTGTCCATGGCCAACTCAAACTGATTGATTTTGGGATCACAAATGCCATTGCTAACAACACTACCAATATTCAGTGAGACCATCAGGTGAACCTTTGTGCAGCATCCAGTGTGGATGCTCTCTTGCCGACCATTGATCTTCTCAATCCACAGATCAGTACTGTGGACTACATGTCTCCGGAAACCATCGAGCTTCCCAATGGCATGCAGCACCTCAAAGTCAGTAGGCTGAGTAATGTATGGTCACTTGGCTGTATTCTCTACCAAATGGTTTATGGCCATCCACCATTCCAGCACCTTTCAGTTTACTAAAAAATGAAGGTGATTCTGGCACTACTATTGGGTGTGTCCCACTGAGGATGTTCTCTGCCAGACAGTCTTAGCCATGTGACTATGTCTAAGACAGTATCTTCTGTTCTAGTCTTCAGTAAGTGGACCTTCTTGGCTACATCACTGAGACCAAGACTCAACTCTCAAGACCAGGCTTTGTGTTCATCTCGGCAGGCTATTGACTCATACCTCCCAGCACTGGGCACAATGTCCTTGATGATGTCATAGACCTCTTTGTGTTTGTTGCCCCACACAGTTTCAGGGTACCACACAAATCAACATGATATATTTGTCAGTCCCTCTCTTCTTCATGCCCTGTCCCCCTGTATCTACAAATTCTGACTGACAAAGCACTGTAAGGTATACCTTGGGTCTATGCTTAGAACAAAATAGATCAGCCATGCCAGAGTGCCCACCAAGCCACTTGTCACTATCATGCCTGCTGTCCCCTTCACCTCCAAACCATCCTATTTCCCTTTTCACTCCCTTTCCCTTATGTGTTTACTTACAATTTTCATAGATATGTATGTATTTACAGTAAGCAGAAACTCATGATCAGCAGATCAGTTGCCTTGGTGAATCCCAGTCGCATTTCCCCACTCCATTTCTTTTTGGTGTGCTATCAACTTCTTGTCCATCTTGGCACTTGTGACTGTGGAACAGCCATCCACAGGATCTCATCCCTTTTCCTTGCTTGCATTTACATTCACACTTAATGTCTATGTTCTCATCTCTTCCTTGCCATCTAGGGAGTGAAAGCAGGGATGCTTTACAACAAGTATCTGATGCATTGAAATTTGAAGAAGAGCTCAGTCTTGGTACACCCAACTCTTGCATTCAGACATCTACTCCACCATTGAGATTGAAGTCCCCCAGCAGTTTCCATGGAAAATCGATCGAATCACCTAGTTCAGGGGAGCTTCCATGACCAGAGTGAGTCACCATTACCCACTCATACAGCATCTCCCATTCTTGAGTTATGCACTAGCACTCTGCATCTGGCTTACCAAGGCTCTCCTTTATTCTGCTCTCCATCTGGCTTGCCAGCTTTTGCCACATCAATGCATGTTGCGTCACCATTCTCTTGAGATCTTGAACCCATGTCCAGCATGCAGCCTAAATGGTCATGATAGCAATGGGAACCTTTTGCAACTAGACTTGCAGTAACTAGGCCTGCTGCACCACACCATCCATGGATGGTGTGTATCCTCACATCATGCCAGCCACTGCACCTTCTCTTGCCCAAGACAGAACTTCTCTTCCTCAGCCTCAAAATCCTCGACCACATGGATTTCCCTGACTTTCTGTACCCAGCAAGTGCATTGCTGGCTCTGACTGTGCAGTCTCAGTGCTCAGCCCATGTTCTTGAGAGATGACTGCCCCTGCTGGGCATCCTGTCAAATCCACACATGCAGCCTGCACACCTGTGGCTGCAGTATGACATCTACCTCAACTACTGGACAGGCATGCACAAGCCCTTGATCAGCCACACACTCCAGTGCACGCTGTGGACACTGGCAGTGGTTCCTCTGATGTGAACATGTGTGCTCAGTGAGACTCTGTATTTCTTTTACCTGCTGTAGTAATGTATCAGATACTTTTTGTGGTGGGAACTGAAGCATAAAAGCACCAAAGTGTGATGTATGTGTCATTTGTGAGCACAGATCGGAGCATCGAAGCGCCAGAACAGATCAGGCTCAGTTAGATAAAGATAACAGTACACACATATACCGTAGCAGTTAACGCACAGTATATACAAGAATACACACCGTACGCGGGTGTGGTGACTACGCCACCCACCCTCTACCTACCAGCAGCTAGTTCATGTAGTTTACTAGCAGATACCATACCCTTGGGCCTAGAGGCCACACTTAGTTAAATAGTCGAGACGTAGAATAGCCGTCACCTCAGCTATCGCGCTGCACGCATGAGACTGAGGTGAGCATCCCCATCTACAGTACCAATATCCCACATTAACAGTTCCTGTAGCATATATTGTCCCTACAGGTGAATATCATCATAGCTATCGCGCCACATGCACAAGACTGAGCATATATTGTCCCTACAGACAATAAAGCACGTGGCTGCGGTTTCTCACCCTAACTCCCTTATAGTTTGCAACAGGTTATGGGCCCTGCCCTAGCCCACCAAACCATCTAATATGTCTGTGACCAAACCTGCCCTCACCACTATAACTCTCATGGCTCCTGCTATCATCCCGCAGCTAGAGACTGACAGCTCAAACTGGGCCATCTTCAAAATGTGCTTCAAGGACTCCATGTTCATCACTGGCCAGTGGGGCTACTTCACTGGCAGTCAGCTGAGACCTACACCATTAGACCCCAGTAATCCCACGAATGCGGAAACTGAAGCTGGAGAGAAGTGGGAGCATGAGGACACTGTGGCCAGCTACCTCCTGTCCCAGTGCCTGCCCGACACCACTGTGATATGCCTGGTCAACTGCGACACCGCTCGCGACTGGTGGGCACTTGTCTCCAATGTGTACCAGGCCAAAAGCAAGTTTGTGCAAGCTGACCTCCATAACTCCTTCATGGCAATGACTTGCACAAAGGGGGGGGACATCCGAGAGTTCCTAGGGAACCTCAACTACAAAAAGGATTCATTAGCAGCCACTGGAGTACCCATCACAGAGCACGAATATGAGTGCACCATCCTCCAGGGCATCCCAGGTGAACTAGCCACATTTGCATCAACCATCTTGGTCTCACTTGGTTCCACCTTCAATGACATTGACAAGTTGGTCAATCATATTTGCAAGGAAGCTGACCAGTTAAAGCTCCAGCGTGCAAGGGGACAGGGAAACCAGGGTGGCAAGAAAGAGGCCGACGAGGCCTTGGCCGCTACCAGTACAGAGGGTGGCAAAAAGCATCACAAAGGCAAATGCCACAATTGTGGCAAACCTGGTCATTGGGTGAGGGAGTGCAGATCCCCAAAGAAGGAGAAAACTGAGAGCGCGAGCACCTCACAGGCTGCATCAATGTCGAGCTCCACACCCAAGCCAGAGAACAAGCCCATAGGCCCTGCAAATGCAGTCGTTGCATACGACTTCGAGGGCGACGGCTTCTGGATGGCTGAAGAGGAGGCAGTGAATGAGGACCTCGTGTGCATCGTTGGCACCGAGCTGGACCCACTGCTGGGTGCACCAGATGAAGATGCCAACGCATGGCACTCGGAGGGGGAGGAGGATCTTGGACTTGAGCCTGAGGGGGAAATTGAAGTCGGAGCTGTCCTCACACCAGCAGACGAGGATCAAGATAATCATATTCGTACAGAACTATACGACTCCAGCGCAACTTGCCACATCAGTCCCTATAAAACAGATTTTACCTCGTACTCGCCCCTTGTCCCTCCCATCTTCCTCAACACCGTGAAGCAACAGAAATTCCCTGCAATAGGGCGTGGCACATTAAGGGTCCAAGCACCGAATGGAGAGGAGGAGACTTACCTCACCCTCCACGCAGCCTTGCACACGCCAGCCGTGAGCTACACCCTGGTGTCCCTGGGGGCACTGGATGAAGAGGGCTATCATGCCCACATTGGTGCCGGGCACCTAGAACTCACCTTGCCACAAGGGGAGCGAATCAGCCGCGTCCCACGCACTGCCGGACGCCTGTACAAGATTGTACACATGCTAGACTCAGCCAATGTGGTCGAGCCAGTGTTGGTAATGGAGTGGAATTGCCGCTTGGGCCACATCTCGGTCATGAGTGTGTGCAAACTCATTGAAAGCAGGACTGTCATAGGGGTCAAGCTGGACCCAAAGTCACAAGAGATGGACTGCGACGCATGCATATTTCTGTGCGCCACTCACCTGCCTGTGCCAAAGGTCAGAATCAGCCCGCCTGCACAAAACTTTGGAGACGAGGTACACACCAATGTGTGGGGCCCCTCCACCATTGCTACCCACCAGGGGCAACGATACTTTGCCACCTTCATGGACGATGCGACCCATTACACAGTCACTTTCCTGCTGCGAACGAAAGACGAGGCCTTTGAGGCCTACAAATCATTCGAGGCGTGGGCCACCACACAGCAGCATTGTAAGGCAATCAAAGTCTTGCGCTCGGACCGTGGGGGGGAGTATCTCAGCACCACGTTTGATCAGCATCTGGCAAAGGTGGGAACGGCGAGGAAACTTACCACGCATGACACCCCACAGCTCAATGGCATAGCAGAGTGTTTAAACTGCACCCTGCTGGAGCAAATCCGGGCATTCATGCATGCGAGCAGCTTGCCCAAATCGCTGTGGGGCAAGGCGCTGCGGCACACCACCTGGCTGAAGAACCAAACAGTCACGTGCGCACTCAATGGCAAGATGCCATTTGAGGCGCTGTACGGATGCCCACCTGATCTATCAGCACTGCAAACCTGGGCACCACCGTTTGGGTGCACCACGCCACCGGCTCAAAGCTGGACGTGCGCACGCAAGAGGCAGGCTGGCTCGGCATTGATGTCAACGCCAAAGCCCACTGAGTCTTCTGGCCCGGCCCGGGCAATGTCACAGTTGAACACAACGTCTATTTTGGGACGCCTGCACTGCTCAAGGGGGAGCAAAACCTACCAGTAGTTGGCAGCAAGCAGGCAGCCACCCCCTCAACCCCATCACCTCCATCATCACCTGACATGCCTGAAGCATCTGGCACCCCCACATCATCACATCCTATGTCACCAGATCAGCCTGAGCAGGAAGCTGAAACGCCTACTGAACCATGGCGCTCCGGGCGCACCCATTTCCCTTTGCACATCATTCGCGAGCAGCAGGCAGCGGAAGCTGCCAGAAAGTCGTGCAAGGCCCCAAAGCCACCCAAGGTCCCGCAGCCTGAGCCACCTGACCCTGATATGCCCAGACAAACACCAGGCGATGCTCCCGATGATGACAAAGTCAAGGACTTAATAGGAGAGGTTTGGGCAGTTGTGGATGGCGCACCTGAACTACATGAGGCCTTTGAGGGCCTTGAGTACCTGCTCGCAGCTGAGCCCGCAGACGCGGAGGCACTCGAGCCATGCATGCTTGCTGAAGCGAAGCGCAGACCAGACTGGCCACTCTGGGAGAAGGCCATCCATGAAGAGCTTGCCACATTAAAAGCTGCAGGAACGTGGAAGCTGGAGGAACCACCGCTGGGAGCGAACATCATCAGCTCCAAGTGGGTCTTCAAAGCAAAAAAGGATGCTGCGGGCAATATTGTCCACTACAAGGCATGACTCATGGCACAAGGCTTTAGCCAAATAGGGGGTGTTGACTATGATGACACCTATGCCCCCGTCGCCCACCTCACATCCTCATGCACAATCATCGCGATGGCCAACAGGCTCGGACTTGAAATGCACCAGGTAGACATCAAGGGTGCCTATCTCAATGGCGTGCTAAATGAGGACAAGGTGCTGTACATGCAGCACCCCCCTGGCTACAAGGCACAGGGCATCGGATGCCTCATTTTGCACCTCCTAAAAACCTTATATGGGCTCAAGCAATCCAGGTGCCATTGGTACCAAAAACTCACTTCCATTTTCCTTTCCCTGGGTTTCAAACAGTGCTCTGTCAACCAGGCTGTTTTCTACAAAATAGACAAGGCCCAGAAGACACTCACGGTTGTCGCAGTCCATGTGGATGACTGCACGATCACCATGAGCAGTGGAAAGCTTGTCCAAGAGCTGATTGAGGGCCTCCACAAGGAACTCGAAGTCACAGACCTTGGTGAGCTCCACTGGATGTTCGACGTCAAGATCCAGTGCGACTGCGTGAGTGGCACCACCCACCTATCCCAGCGCACATATATAGATTCAATTCTGCACCGCTATAACCTAGCAGACCTCAAGCTGCTGTCCACACCCATGGACACCACCATCTGGCTCACAAGCGAGCAAGCTCCCATGAGTGTGGCTGAGCATGCAGCCATGTGCGACATGCCATACCACGAGGCCATTGGCGCGCTAAATTGGGCAGCACTCACCACCCGCCAGACATCGCCTTTGCAGTTGCGATTGTGGCCAGATTCGCTGCGAACCCTGGTCTTGTGCACTGGGAAGCCATCAAGCAGATCTACCGCTACCTGGCCGGCATGCGTGACCTATGGCTGATGTACGGAGAGACAAAGCGAACCCTCGAGGGTTACGCTGATGCCAATGGCAGCATGGCTGAAGACAGGCGAGCCATTATGGGTTACGCATTCCTCATCGATGGCGGGGCCGTTGTAAGGAGCAGCCTTACCCTGTGCTCAGAATGCGCTGGTCCATGCCATCTGAGAACGTGCATCTTCCTTCAACGTCCTATGAACAAATGTCTACTGCCACCGGTCTGCTTTATTCTCTGGTCTTTGGTCCTGCTCTGTCGCCTCAATCCCTGCATCCATCCCAGCCTCCCTCGCCCAGGCTCGCATGTCAAATGCGAGCCTTTGTCTCACTCCGTCTAGGTTGCAGCGCCTATGCAAATGGGCTTTTGCTCGATTCCTTTCACAACCCTCCATGTCCTTCCACTTGGCCATCGCCCTTGCTGCCTCATCCTGTGCACGTTGGAGCGCCGCACCGCCCAAATCCCGTGCCACTCGTCATCGGCACTGCACCACTTCCCTCAATGTCACTCGCCTTCAGTGCAAGTGGCACTGCGTCGTCCGCATCACCCGTGCTCGTCGGCCTCATGCCGTCATGGGCCAATGGTATTGGAGTAGAAGGAAAATCTGGCCTTTGTTCTCGGTTTTCACTGCCTCATACGCCCCCCTTCATTTCCGTTTAGTTTACATTTCATTTTCTATGACTCCCTCTTCCCCCCTTATGCCACCACTTCGTCCAAACACGCCTCGTTCCCCTCGCTCCCATACAATACAATTAGTGTAGGTACAAGGCTGAAGTGTATATAAGAACCCCTAGCCTTTTCTCTGTCAATTTAGAGTCCTATGAGCGCACTCAGCACTGTCTCTCACTATTTCGTTTGCCCACACGGAACGCGTCCGAGTTTCTTGTCTACCTCAAGTCTCTCTTCTGTTTCCTTTTGCTCCCCTTTCTACTTCTTTTACAGGTCTTCGCTTCCCTTCGGATGATACTGCATCACTCAGGTGCAGTTCACCATCTCATTGTCCTCCAAGAGGCAAGAAATCATCTTACTCTCTACGATGGAGAGTGAATACATTGCTGCAATGCACAGCATGAAGGAGGCGCTCTGGTTGCGCAGCCTCCTCTCCGAAGTCTTTGGCAGCCTCACCACACCCACCACCCTTTTCTCAGACAACCAGGCAGCGATCGCACTCACCCATGATCACCAGTACCACACACATATGAAGCATATCAACGTGCGTTACCATTTCATTCGCTGGATGATTGAGCAAGGATTCCTGCGCCTCATATACTGCCCGACCAACGACATGGTTGCCGATGCCCTCACCAAGGCGTTGCCTTCAGTCAAGGTGAAACATTTCGCGGCAGGACTTGGACTGCACATGAAATGAGGGGGAGTGTCGTTTGTGAGCATGGATCGGAGCATCAGAGTGCTGGAACGGATCGGGCTCGGTTAGATAAAAATAACAGTACACACATATACCATAGCAGTTAATGCACAGTATATACAAGAATACACACCATACACAGGCTCGGTGACTACACCACCCACCCTCTACCTACAAGCAGCTAGTTTATGTAGTTTACTAGCAGATACCATACCCTTGGGCCTAGAGGCTGCACTTAGTTAAATAGTTGAGACGTAGAATAGCCATCATCTCAGCTATTGCACCACACGTGTGAGACTGAGGTGAGCATCCCTATCTACAGTACCAATATCCCACGTTAACAGTTCCTGTAGCATATATTGTCCCTACAGACAATAAAGTGCATGTCCGCGGTTTCTCACCCTAACTCCCTTATAGTTTGCAACAGTATGTGGGCTGATAGGGTGCTGGGAGCAATGCCTGGATTTGCTGGTGCCACTAAGTGCATATTCACAGCAAAATTGGACTTGTGAACAAAGGTTATAGCACCCCAAGTAACAAAAATGACCTGGACACCTAGATATAAGCCATGCAAAGTACCACTACAAAGCTGGGGACCATTGAGGCAGTCCCTTGAGTGTAGAGGCCATCCAATGTCAGACCAAAATGTGACCTGGGCACCAAAATTTGACTTTGTCAATTCTTTATTTCATGCCTCAAAAATTGGCAAGCACCAAGCTTATGGTCACAGGAACTCAGGTTTTAAATTACTTAGCAGTAAGTGTTAAATTGAATGAGCTACAGCTGTTTGAAATTTTGGACTCAACCACATATCAAAATCTTGCACATGCAAGGTTGTGGGAAAACAACAGTAAACATCTGATGGAGTTGTTCTCTCAGGGCCATATGGAAAGTTCTTGAGATGATTTGGATGGCCTCAAATGCATAGCCAGATATGCAAGTGAAAGTCTTGCAGGTGCAGGCATTTGGGGTGGGTCGTATGGCAAGGAGTTTTGCAGACAGAGAAATGGGTGTGTGTGCTCCCCACATAGTCATCCACAACCACATGCAAAGCCAAATCAGTGTTGCCAGCAAGCTCAAGTTTGACAGTTCATGAGTAATAAGCAAGGTCAGCATTGTGGAGCCAGTAGATGATGTAATTGGGGTGGTCAATGAGCAGATGACAAGGCAAAATGAGAGGAGAGGGGAGGGGAGAGGAGAGGAAAGGTGCCCTTTCCAGGTATGGGTAGTGAGGTGGGCTGGTGCCTGGTGAGTGCTGTGAGCACCAACTTGGTCAACCAGAAGTTGCGACTCAAGTCAGAGTTGCAATCTGCAACCGGCCTGGAGTGGTGCTGTGCACCGCACTCCTGTAAGTTCTGGAACCGGCCATATGGAGAAGTCGACGAGTCATTGTGGAGTGGTGAGTCACTGTGGAGCTGTGCTATTATTGTACGATACAAGAGTCATTGTGGAGTGTTCTATTACTGTACTGGATCATGACTCACTGTGGAGTAGCTATTCTTAGGATACCTAGTCATAGTGGAGCAATGCGCTGGCATAGTTATTCTTAGTACTTGTCTTGTAGTATAAGTAGGACTCCTTGACGTCCCTAAGATGGCAAGTTGAGTCTCCTGTCTCAATTTGTATCGTTCCCCTTTCCCCTTCCCCTTTTCCCTCAAAGGAGTGGCTACTGCATTGTAGTGCAGCAAGCGGTAACTCCTACTCTACCAGTTGTCTAAGTCGCTGCGAGACTTAGCTCAACCAGCTTGAAGAACTACTAAGCAACCATCAACTTGGTCTATTGTTGCGGCCAAACCCTTGGCGGTGACACAATCAGTGTGGTTGACCATTCCCATACAATCAGCTCAGCCAGCCAAGCCATGCATGCGACCAACTTTGGCTCATCAGCTGGCTTTTAGCCAAGTTGTGGCAACACTAGCTTGAGGCAGACTGGTGCCAACCAGGTCAGCATCAGTATGCCCAATTTGGCATCAGAGCATGTATCTATGCATCTGACTGATTTAGGCAATTGGCCTCAATCACCTTGCTTAGTGTGATTGAACTCATGAATTGGTACAATACCTATAATATAGATTAATGATTAAGGACATCTTATATGGAATAACACTCATTACTATGCTGGGCCTTATGCCCCTCATCATACACTCCTTACCCCTCTTTTACAGTATATAAGGATGCTCTTTATGATAGTGTCACTTCAGATCGTGTCTACACATCTGAATGCTATCTATATAGTGTTATCTTATCTTAACTCTCACTGCACTTCATCAGGTTATGGGCCCTGTGCCCCAGCCCTAATCTAAAGAAGATCTCACACAAATTCCCTTGACCAATTAAATCATGCAGATAAATTACTCCAATAAGGCAAGCCTCTGTTCCACTTGCATCCAATAGCCTCACTTCTGTGGCCCACTGGAGCCACTGGATTGGCATAGGCTGGACCCCTCACAGGGTTTTCCATGAGTGGTGCAAGGGAGCACAGCAGCAATAAAGCACTCACAAGTATTCTCTTAGCCTGTGCACAAATACATCTACAATACATTTAATATAGCCCAGGGAAATGGACATGTGCTCACTAGTCATGCACATGCAGATGAGCCAGATGCAGCCTTACTGCCATGATAGGAAACCAGGTGGGAGGCCCCAGGGACTATTTGCCCACTGAATGGTTGGCTGTCGACTCCCTTGCAGGGTGCAGTTCTTGGGTCTAGAACAAGGCCAGGGGTAGCCACTCCCTTGAGCACTTGGGCTCATCACAACTGTGGTGCACTAGCTAGCTTAGGGATAGTCCACAGTATCATCGCATGCACAGCCCAGGGGACTGGATCTATCAGATTCAGGGAGTACAGTTGATATGCCAGGGGTTTGGCTAGATCTTTGATCCTGGGTCTGACTGCTCCTCTACCCAGATCTGGAAATTGTTGCATAGATCTGAAGCAATCTGATAGATAATACAAATGACACCCTCAATTTCATTCCCCCCTGCAGCTACAATAGGGATCCTTAATGGATCTAACTGGGCCATCTGGTCTTTGCACATGATAGCACTATTGCAGATGAATGGCCTCCAGGATCACCTTACAGTCTCTACTGCTCCCACTGATGCCACCGCAGCAGCAGCTGCTTGGAACTCTACTGGACAAATGCTTATCAGAGTATTTAAAATGTACACATAGAAGGATGTATGGACCTGCATTTCTGATGATAGCTGCTTCCCTAGTTGCAAGACCAAGTGGGATGAACTCAAGCAGATCTATAGAGGTGTTGGATCATCTGTGTTCAATACATGGGTTGCCCTAACAGGCACCACACTAGACGAAGGCACACCCTTACTCCCCCAGCTGCAGAAGCTCAATGACACCTGCGTTACCCTCCAGAATAATAATATGCATATAACAGATCTACAATTCAGTTTCATACTGATAAAAGCATTACCCAATTCATACTTGGCCATTGCCTCGACTATCTGGGCAACTGGCACTCTGACAGATCTTTCCCCACAGACCATCCAGGAACAGCTTCTCAATGAGGAAGG
>QLOT01021004.1:0-10774 GCA_003313875.1 Russula aff. compacta | reverse complement strand
ACGAGAGGGTGGAAAGGGGTATGACACTGGTATGAGAAGCAAAGCTTTAATCCAAGAAAGATGATCAAGTAACAGGCCAGTCCAGAGAGGGCCAACGAGCGATCAGAGACAACTAGATAATGCACACAGAGACAGAGGGCAGAACAGGGTAAATGAGTTCAACATGGCAACCAATAAACGATCATGCAGGTAGCTTAGGATGCCAATGGCGGAGAGGTGAGGAGGGTAGACGACGGTTTATAGGGATATCGTGCACTGGAATCATATCATTCTTCTTGCTTGTTCACGAAGGGAGCTGGGTGAGGAAAATAACTAGGGGGGTGGGAGTCGGCCTCGTTTCCCCATTTTTGGAGGTGATATGTGATGATCAAGGTTCGGACGGTGGTAGTTCAACAGGGAATGGCAACACCTCGATACGCACGACGTCTCTCTCCTCGCGACCCACCTGATCGAATGCCTGTTCATTCTCAGCGACCCCCGGCACTTCCTCTGTTGGCTTCATCCCAGGGAACACCCCTTCCCAACAGACCGAGAAAGCGAGAACTATGCTCTTCGTCTGGTCGAATTTAGTCAACTCGGTGACGCCGGTGTGGGTGCTGTTGACGTTGACGCCTGCGCCACGCCTGCTGCTAACACAGCCTGTGGTCCAATGTGGGCTGGTGCCAGACATTTATGTTTGTGTACGGCATTTGGACGATGACCAGCGCTGGCCATCGTTGTCATCGCGCGGATTGCCACCATAGATCCGGGTGATCATTACAGTGGCTACGACGGGCACGTTGGCAACTGTGGGGTATATGCAGTCTTCAACGAGGGCAGCGTTGATAACGGGGATGCCAACAGTGGTGAGCTGCGTGCACAAGGGACACGACGGTGGTCACAACTACAAAAACGAGGTGAGCGGACAGGAAGGGACGAAGACGATAGAAGGGAAACGGATCACGTACTCGAGGTGGAGAAGTTGAAGATGAGACACCAGCGGAGACGTTTTTGTTTTTGATACCTCGAATGAGTCGAATGGGCAACAAAAGGAGAGTCAGATCTGCCAGGACGTCGGCTGGGTGGCGCTGGTCAGCGGAGGGGCAAAGTATATATAAAAAGAGCAGGGTGGATGATACGCACAGACAAGCTGACAGATAGCAACCTGCCTCGGAAGGGAACACTGCGGGCTGGCCTTATTCTTCCAGCCGTTGTGCATAGTTTCACGGACCCAGAAAAGCTGGGTAAATGAAAAGCCGATGGCACCGACAAATGAAGCGGCTAGCCTCATCAGGGGCCTCCGCATGACGGGGTCGGGGTCGATGCAGATGATGGAGAAGAGGATGAAGAGCCGAGCGGTCCAGATGACGCCGTAGAATGTTATGGCCATGAGATGGTATGCGGCGATGCGGTTGAGCCCGGAAAGTTCTAACGGGTTATCCACGTGGATGAAGATGGACGCAAACAGGAAGAAGAGACTTGGGATAAATAAGAATAGTGATGTACGAGGGACGTACCAAAGCAGGGAGAGAAAGGCCCATACGTCATCCCACAAGTATCGCGTTCTCCAGAGCCAGAGCCGAAGTAAAGGTCATGCATATCGCGACGAAGCCACAGACGGATTCGGTGACTGGAAGGGAGATGATGAGACGTTAGATGGGCTGTATGCGTGGAGAGGAGGAAGGAAGGAGGGCGTACCATTAAGGACGAGGGGATCATGGATGCCTATCAGAAGAAGGGAAGGCGGAGAGACCGGGTTCTGTTCCAAGAGTTGACTCTTGTACGATGACTGCATTTCGAACCAAGGTGCTGCGCTCTGATTGGCCAGTAAAATGGCCAAGTTGCACCGGTGTGCATTAGTGTGGATCTTTAGCCCAATTTGATGCCAAATTTCAACTTGGACTGTACCGGACTGGATCGCAGCAACACTAGGGCGTAGCAAGCGATTCTATTCCATCGAAGCGGCAGAAGACCGCTGAACGACGAGCGCTCTCTCTCGTGGGGAGGCGGAGTACTGGAGTGCACGGAATTTACCGACTCAGCATCGATCGATGACTGGCTTCCTTCCTCCGCCGCGCATTCGACGAAATAGAATCGCTTGCTACGCCCACACTCGCTCGCTCATTTGAATCCCTTCTTAGCCTCGCCTCCCCCCCACGCCCCTTCTCACTTCTCCCTCCCTCCGCCGTCCCTTTCCCCTTTCCCCTCCTCATCATGGGCATCAACATCCACGATCCCCTTGTTCAGATCAAATTACTTCTCCACGCTACAGCCCATCTAACATCTCATCTTCTCCCATCCAGTCACCGAATCCGTTTGTGACTTTGTCGCGATATGCATGACTTTGCTTCACCTCTGGCTCCGTAGAACTCGCTGCTGCTGGGACGACGCTGGGTCCTTCTCTCCCTCCTTTGGTACGTCCCTCGTCCATCACTATTTTCGTAACTTTACTTATTTCCCCCAAGTCTTTCCGTTCAGTTTATGGCCGTCTTCATGCACGTGTATCACACATCAGAGATCTCCAGGCTCAGCCGCCTCGCCGCGTACTACCTCACGGCCACAACATTCTACGGCGTCATCTGGACCGCTCTGCTCTCCATCCTCTTCTCCATCATCTGCATCAACCCCGACCTGGTCATGCGGAGGCGCCTGATGTGGCTAGCCGCTGCCTTTGTTGGTGGCCATCGGCTTTTTCTTTTCCCAGCTTTTCTGGGTCTGTGAGACAATGCACAACGGCTGGAAGAATAAGGCCAGCCCACAGTGTTCCCTTCTGAAGCAGGTCGCCATCTTTCGGCTTGTCTGTACGTTTCATTTCCCCTCCTGTTTTTCTTTTATACTTTACCCCTCTACTCACTGGCGTTCATCCCCACCAGTCTACATCCTGGCGGATTTGGCCCTCATTTTGTTACCCATTCGGCTCCTTCGAGGGATAATAAATGTCTCCGTTGGCGTCTCATCTTCTCCATCTCGAGTACTTGATTCGTTTTCTTCCATCGTCTTCGTCCTTGTCCGCTCACCTCACTTTTGTAGTTGTGACCACCGTCGTGTCCCTCGTGCACGCGGCATACATTATCACCACCGATGGCATCCCCGTCATCATCTCTACTCTCGTTGAAGACTGTGTGTCCCTCACAGTCGCCAATGTGCCTGTCGTAGCCACTGTAATGATCGCCCGGATCTATGGTGCCAATCCGCGCGGTGACAACGATGGCCAGCGCTGTTCATCGTTCAAATTCCGTAACGAACATAAATGTCTGGCACCAGCCCACATTGGACCACTGGCTTTGTTAGGAGCAGGCATGGCGCAGGCGTCAACGGCAACAGCACCCACACGGACATCACACTTGACCACGAAGAGCACTGTTCCCACCTTCTCGGTCGGATCGGAAGAGGTGTTCCTTGGGATGAAGACAAAAGAGGAAGTGTCGGGGGTCGCTGAGAATGAACAGGCATTCGATCGGGTGGGCCGCGAGGAGAAGCGTCGTGCGTATCGAGGTGTTGCCATTCCCTGTTGAACCACCACCGCCCGAACTTTGATCATCACATCACTTTCGAAAATGGGGAAACGAGGCAGACTCCCACCCCCCTAGTTATTTTCCTCACCCAGCTCCCTCCGTGAACAAGCAAGAAGAATTATGTGATTCCACTGCAAGATATCTCTATAAACCATCAAAACGATGGTTACCCGCGTCTTCCCTCTCCACTTCTCCGCCACTGCCATCCTAAGCTACCTGCATGATTGTTTATTGATTGCCCTCTGTCTCTGTCTGTGAGCATTATTTAGTTATCTCTGTATCTCATTTATCGCTCATCGGCCCCCTCTCTGGACTTGTCTGTTACCTGATCATTTTTCTTGGATTAAAGCCTTGCTTGTCATACCAGTGTTATACCCCCCCTACCCCCTTTTGATTACACTGCGCTCTGGAGCCCCGGCGATCACAAGGTGTCGTCTTGGCGCTTCCTCTCCACCCGCGTCCCGTCGCGTCAATCTATTATCTGCATGTTCTGAATGTCTGGACTACTGTATAGCAACCCGCCCAGTTGCATCTGTGTTCTCTAGGGTCAAACATAACAACAAAGTCGCATTATTATATCTATTACAGTATATGCGTGTCGGAGAGTTGAGTTTGGAGTCCAGTGTCGGAGCGAACCAATATATCAGTCGCATCACAAACAATCGCGGTCCCTCAGCCGCTCTTTCATCTCCATGACCCTCCGCAGCACTTGTCCAACAGCCGAACCCTTCGCGCGCAGCCAGTTTACGAGTCTAGGCGTAAAGGCGGCGGTATCCGGATCCGCCAGAACAGAGCCTTGTGCAAGGTAAACGGGAGCACGAGCATGCAGTACAACTCACCCTGCCCACCACCACCATACCTAATCTCAGTCATACCAGAACCCCGTACCCCTGCTATTTTCTTAGGCCACTGCTCATAGTATCACCCTTCTGTGCAAACCACATCGCCCCTGCCATTCACCAGTCATCATCGTCATCGTCCTCACCATCACTCCCTCTCATCATCCCTCTCTTGTCAGCGCAAAAATCGTCGGGCACGATGCAGGGCACTCAGTCCATGAACGACTCAAAGCACTCATGAAGGCGGACGGGTCGGGGTTTACCTCACTGTCTCCCTGCTCGACTTTGCTGACGGGTTCGCGAGTCCGGCTGCGCGGCACGGACTACGTCTCCTCTCATCTATCGTCGCATCAGGTAAAGCGTGGCTGCACAACCTGACGCTGACACACTCGCGACCATCAGAGCCGGGACGCGACGGCGAGGTTGGGGTCGAAGAGGGATCGAGGGGTGGTGGTGCGGTTGCGGGTGTACAAAATTCGCTCTTTCCAGGTTGCAATCGCAGCCATTCATGGACTCAACGGGCCCATTCACTCTGGGGAAGGAAGTAATTAAGGTATGTCATCAGTACTTTCGACCCACACCCCCATTCACGCTACCGTGTGAGAGGGTGGACTGGTGATCGAGACATTCTGGTAAAGCGGAGGATTTGCCTTATCATAATGACGATGATTGGTGTAAAAGCATGTAATAGATTGAATGAACTGACAGAAGTGCGATTTCTGGCGTGAAAATGAAAGCGAACTTTCCATGAGAAGAAGCAGGTCAGCAGGTCAGAGGAGCGTCAGAAGCAGAAGCAGAAGAGCGCAGACGCAGACATGCAAAATGTATCCACGTGACAAAATGTATGAAACCCGAGTCACGTGCTCATGTGCGATGACTCTTCAGAGCGAGTTGCCGATATTAATATTCCATGGCCCATCTTTATTTTCATCACTTGACAAGTCTTCAACTACGAATGATCATCTATGTACATCCAATGCAAGCACATCGATACATTGTGCGCCCAATTAATTCCCATTCGTCTTCCTGAACTGGCCCGCCCTATCGGATAGAAAGATCGACGTCAACAGCGATGAGAAAAGGGAGGCGATCAGGCGAAAAGAATCCATACCGGTTGCGGCTCCACTGCCAAATGCCGTCTCATCCCGATAGTAATCGTGCCAGATCCCGTTCTCCTTTTCTTAACGCCAGCATAGATGCAGTACGGCCTTCGATGTCCCGCAAATGGACATTTGCACCTCGTTTGAACAGTAGTGTTGCAACCTCGACGTGATTGTTCCATGATGAGAGATGTAATGGACTCCAGAGGTCCTGCTGCTTTGCGTTCACATCGGCGCCACTGTCAAGCAACAACCGCGCAACGTCAAGATGTCCATATCGCGATGCAGCATGTAACGGGGTCCAGCCGAACTTGTCCCAGCAATTAACGTCGGAATTGTATTTGATCAACAGATTCACGATCTCCAATTTTCCTTTCCATGATGCTAGATGTAACGGGGAGTGATGAGATAGATTCCGTTGATTGACATCCGCACCACGGTCGAGTAATGACTGAACAACATCAATATTCCCCTCTTCGGATGCGGTAAGCAACGAAGTCATCCCTTCCTGGACAGAAGTATTTGTGTCTTCAACAGTGCCTAGCGACAACATCGCAGCATCGGACACGTCTTGTCGAATTTCATCCAGTGAAGGGATACCCACTCCTAGGCGCTTCGCTAAGTACCCAGCAACTTCTCGGTTCCCACCCGCGGATGAAAGCTGTAGGAGAATGTCACTTTCCACGTTGACATCCGCGCCGAATTCCTGTAACAGTTCCACCGCATTGAGATGTCCATTGTGAGCTGAGATGAGCGATGGAGTGGAACCATTGCTGTCTTGAAAGTCGGCACTTGATCCGCATTCAAGAAGAAAGCGAGCGGTCTCGAGTTGTCCAAATCGTAATGCGAGATACAAAGGGGATTGCTGGTCTTTGTTTCGTATCTCAACGTCCGCGTGGTACTGTGTGAGCAGCTGCACGATACTGAGATATCCGTTGGCTGACGCGGGATGAAGAGGGGTCTCGAGATTCAAATTTTGTGCATTTACACTAGCACGATGCTCAAGGAGTTGCTGTGCAATTTCGAGATGACCATGTAGCGAAGCTACATATAATGGAGTCGAGCCATTGTTGTCCGGGGTGTCCACAGCTGCGCTGCTCTCGATTAATAGTCGCACGACATCAAGATGTCCAAATAGTGATGCTACAAGCAATGGAGTCCAGCCTTCGTTGTTTGGGGTGTCCACACCTGCGCCGCTCTCGATCAACAGCCGCACGACATCAAGATGTCCATATCGTGATGCTACCTTCAATGGAGTCCAGCCATCGTTATTTGGGGTGTCCACAGCTGCGCCAGTCTTGATCAAGAGCCGCACGACATCAAGATGTCCATATCGTGAGGCTGCAAACAATGGAGTCCAGCCTTCGTTGTCTGGGGTGTCCACAGCTGCGCCGGTCTCGATCAATAGTCGAACGACATCAAGATGTCCATATCGTGATGCTACCTTCAATGGAGTCCAGCCTTCATTGTCTGGGATGTCCACAGCTGCGCCAGTCTCAATCAATAGCCGCACGACATCAAGATGTCCATATCCTGATGCTGCATTCAATGGGGTCAAGCCTATGTAGTCAGGAGTGTCCACAGTTGCACCGTGCTGTAGTAATATTCGCATGATCTCCAGTTCTCCATTGCGCGCTGCTACATGCAATGCGGTATCACCTGCCTCGTCTTGCAGGTTGACATTTGCGTGGTGTTTGAGTAATAACTCCACAGTGTCACGACGACCGTTCTTTGATGCTAGACATAACGGAGTCTGCCCAATAGAATCCACGATATTCAGATCTGCGCCGTGCTCAATAAGTAGCAGAGCGATCTCCTCATTTCGTTTCCCAAGCGCAGCATTCACGGGCGTGCCGTAGTAACCCCCGATGGCGTTGACATCCTCTGGATGAGCAGCGGCGAGATGTCCCACCAAGTCATGGAAACCGCACAGCGCCGCATAATATAACGGGACTGCCTCCGGTTGGGTTGGCCGAGTCTCGAACATGTGTGGCCGGAAAGGATAGTCAATATCGTATATCCAGACCCATGTTGCAAACGATGGCTCTTTCACATCAAATAGGCGTTCCATTGCGTCCTCGATGCTCGACGACACATCTTCAAATCGGCCGTGCTCGACCCAGTACTGCGCCGCGTACTGTGCGAATGGGAAATTTCCGATGTTGCTATTGTCGACGCGATCGCCAAGGTAGAGGAGGACGGTGAGCGAAGCTTGAGCAAGAATCGTATGTGCCGCTCGGGGATGAACATGGTAGTAGTTAACATTGACGTTATATGTCAACCTGGCCAGTCGATCGGATGTCAAGAATTCCTTGACAGAGAAATGGGCGAACTGGACGACTGGAGACCCATCGACGTTGATAACAGCGATTAGACTGGAACATGCAGATAGCACAGCTTCTTGCGCATACTCTAAACGCCAATCCATATTATATTCAGGTGGCATTCCAGGGTCGAACCGAATCGCAAGCAACTCTGCGAGTTCATCCACTCGAAGGGGGCGAACCGCAACAGTGAGGCACTGAAATAGTCGATGTGCGAATTCTTGCTTCTTCTTCTCGATGCCTAGTAAAGTGCGTTCATATGTATCATCCAGCGTCTCAGGCAATTCCTCGAGAGTACGCCGAATCACCGCCGGGAAGCAACCACGGAGTGTTTCCAGTTGACAATAGACCCATCTAAACCTATTTTTTCCATAAACAACCTCGAAAAGACTTCAATGCAGCAATCACCTACATTCCATCTGCCTTCGCCGAAAGGGCATCGATAACGAGCTGCTTGTCCTCCGGCCTCCATCTCCGCATCTTCCGATCCGAGTGAACAACCTTGCTTATGTAATCCAGGATATCCTGCTGTTGTCCGATTTCGTCGTGAAGAGATACACGCATAGATGTGAGAGGCTCGAGAACGTTCCAAATGTCGATCTCAGGCCGACTTGTAACACAAATCCGGAGACTCCCAACGTTCAGGCCAACAAGGTCTTCCAACAGCTCTAATACCTCTTCGCGTGCCGTTGGAATTCCAGATGTGTTGGGACACTCGTCAAGAGCATCAACGATTATATACCTCGTGGGCTGACCAGAAAGCATCAGCATCTTTTTCAGGCATTCAGCGAGCGCATGATTGTCGGGCTGTTGCGATCCAGCATTGTTCTTTGAGTACAGGTCAGAGAGAATCTGGTAGCAGGGATCGGATTTTGCGGAGAGCTGCACAATCAATGACGTGAGGAGGCCGCGAATTCCTTGCTTTGCGATGTCTTTGAAATCGAAATAGTAATAACCCATCAGGGCCAGTCCACGATCGCATTTCAGTTTGACCTCCTCAATGATCGTCGAGCTAATTGGTGGCATGAACACAATGAGTACGGAAACGCGGGATGACACAAACCAGATTATGCTCTTTCCAGAACCGGCTATAATATTCAGTGGCCAGTGACCATCAGCAACATTAATGGGTATGAGACGAGAAGAGGACATACGCTTTCCATAGATCCACAGAAGGGATCCCTTTCTTTCCCATTCGCCAAAGGTGCTGCCCCGGATGAACCATTCTGCGGTTCCATCCTGATGTGCTCCATGAACAATATTGTGATTCTTGGATGGATCTGGAAGGGAAAGCCAATTTCGAACTTTCTCTTGTAGTTGGTCTCCTACGAGGCAGGTTCAGCCTCGATAACTAAGAAAAATCGTGACAGGCAACAACTAACGCTTCATCTGGCTGACTTCATTTGCCGTCTCTTGTAACACAACTAGCGCCGGTAATCAGCCTGAGTAACATCGATCAGAGGGTGAACATACCCAGCGCTTGCTGTAGATCATCCATGGATGCCCTGCCATCTACCCGAAGAACGGTTCAGTGAGCGGTCAAAAGCGACCGATGCCACAGCTGCGTACCGGCCATGACGAGCTTCACATTGGTTACAAGACCGTGGATGACCTGAAATGACTCAGCTCCGGCCATGCGAGCCTCGTCATCAGTGAGGCGGTCCAGCCTCTGTAGCACAGCTTCGATTTCGCTTTCTCCCAACATTTTCTTCGCAAACTTCTCTGAGACAGCATCACAAATACACCCATATATAGAGGGCGGAACATCTCACTGAGTCGACCCTCCTTGATCTGCTTCGTTGTGAGGGAAAGTACTGACAGCACCTCAACCATAATTTTTGTGACAATACCAAACATCGATGAAGGGAAAGGGATTTCGGTATAGATGCGAAGGCGACCGAGAAAACTTTCGATGCATTCAAAGAGGTTGACTAACGTGTCGTAACTTGCACTGACTCCGACAGCGGTCTGAATACAGAGCGTTAGAAGGACCCAGTTGAAGAAAAGGACGTTGAGATACATACAGCGAGGAGGACATCGATTCCGCCAAGGATCGCAGTTGTTGGCTGAAATGACACCTGGAGGCGGAAGAGTAAAAATGTGATCGGATGGAACGTCGCGATCACTCGGAGAGCTGACCATGCTGGCGGCAGAGCCAAGAACGCCGGAAAGTGTATTGAGGATCTGGACTAGTGGTCTAAGAGAGTTGATCAATTTGCGATTTCCATCGCGATATGCGCGGAACTGAGATGCTCTCTCTTGAAGGAGGTCGAGGATGGCATCGGGATCGCGGCAGCTCTGGAGGGTATGAACAAAAGGGTATGTGGCAAGATCTGCTCCTGTTTGTGTTGCATAGTCAGATAGTGCAGCGTCGAAAATGGATTGAAAGGTAGAAGAGGAGGTCGTTGTTAAAGACATGATAGGAAGAATGATGGGGGGAAGGCGGGTGAGTGATGGAGAGGAGGAGGTGATGGTAACGGGGCAGTGTCTCCCTGGGCGTTGTCTGTTAACCAGAAATGGCATCCCCACAGTATCCCCACTTCTCCGACCACCGGCTACAGTACGCAGCATCGAGGAAGACTGATGTACTATGTACTGTCTAATCATCATCCGGTCTACATACTGTGTATGCCTCCGACGCGTAGTCAGGCGAGACCTCACACGCCTGTGCTACCTTGCCCTGCCCTGCCAGCCAGTATCCTGCCCCGCCCCGCCCCGACGGACAAAAAGGGCTACTGCGTCCTCTAGATAGATAAATCTCCGCCTCCGCCGCCTTAAGCCCGCGCGGGCCCGAAGTCAACGACCACTGTCTGGCCTTTACTCACTTTCTCACACGTACTGTATCACAACCACGCAACGCATGTGGGTGTGGTACACGCCTCCCTGTAGTGTTCGTGTTCGTCCGTACGCGATCTCATTCCGCGCAACTGGCTGGCTTACACACGCACGCACATTGTGACAGGAAACTCCTCTGGTAATTGATCCTATAGTTTGTTCCTATAGTTATCCTCGAAATT
>QLOT01020997.1:0-16632 GCA_003313875.1 Russula aff. compacta | reverse complement strand
ATACAAGAAAGCGGCATTCACCCTCACACTGATAAAAGGAGAAGAGCCGGCACAATGGGTCCGAGATATGGGAAATTGGCTAGACGGCCTTGCACTCCCAGCAGACAATATTCCAGCCCTCTAGGACCAATTCCTCACAGAGTTCGCCGATCAATTCCAGGACACCCAGAGCGTGCAAAAGGCTAGAACCCAACTAAATGACCTAAGGATGCAAGGCAACCGCTACGACAAGTATATTGCAAAATTCGAAAGCCTTCTAAGAAAAGCCAACTACACCGTAGGAAGCGAGGAAACCTACAACATGCTCCTGAGGGGAATACCACGGGAGATGCTTGAGAAAGCCTTAGTCCCACCTTATCCGACAACATACATGGAGCTGAAGGAACGAGTCAAACTCCTGACTCAAGCCAAAACCACCATTGAGGGCATTGTAAAATCCCTCAGCACGGGAAACGCGTATCGAGCCCTCAACCCTCAACCCAGACGCCCCTTCTTCAATGCTGGAGGAGGACAAAACAACCAATGGAGGCCCATGCTGCGCCCTCCATTTAACTCCTCTACTGCCCCCAGGACCATGAACAACATCCCGGTCCCCATGGACCTCAGCAGGGGGCGTGCCCCTAATAATTGGAAAGGAAGAGGAAGAGGAGGAAACTGGCGTCAAGGACAGAGCAGCCGAGGAAGCGTGGCCAACTCTGGGAACGCAAACGCATGCTTCAATTGCGGAATAGTGTGGGCTGATCTGGGTCTGGTACAGAAACTACGCTGGCAGCACGAGACAGAGCTCGGGATGGGGCGTGCGATCGTGGTATGGGTTCTCCGGATGCGCGGAGGGCGTCCATGTCAATTCCTCGGCTTGGGGTGTGGACCAGGCTGAGTCCATCTCGTGCGATGCGAGATGCTCTGAAGATGGGGCCGTCTAGTTCGATCTCGAACCAGATGCCTTCGAAGTTTTCGACTGCCAGCTTGGCTCCCTTGAACAGGGCGTAGTATCCTGCCCATGGGGCTCTATCTTCTCCTTCGGCATAATGCCTTAGGTTCACTGTCTGTGCAAGAGACAGGTTATTCGAGGTGCGCGGACTGATCTGGAAGGGGTATCAGAGCATCGCTCGCGCCACCGTGTTATCGAAGGATTTTCCTTTAGAACTAGACATGTTGTACTAGTCGTTTCGCAATCGAGATTTTCTTTTCGGAAGCTTGTTCTAATGTCACACCCAGGCCGGCGTGTCAGTTCTTCGAGTCCGAACTCGACCAAGTCAAGAGTCACGTGACACGACGCACGTACACTGACAAGGGTTCGGGATATAGTCGCCTCTGACTGAGGATAGAGAGCTAGCACTTCACAAGTGGCTAGAAGACTTAGAGACACAAAGACCGCTTTACAGGCAGCAGTAAGCCTTCCTGAAGACCTTGTAACAACCTGGTATTGCACATGAGAACAAGCTTGGGGCTTGTCTCAGTAGCTACTTCGGCTTATATGGATGGAGACGTTATTGTTCTACAAAATGGGGGAACAATGGTAAACTGTCCGAATCGGTGTAACAATGGGTTTTCATGATATATGAGGAGAATCGACCAAGAATGGAGAACAATGGGGCACTGATGTCATATCATACAAAAAGGGGAGACAAAAGGAAAACAGTCCAAACAGGGAATCGTGACACTATCAGCGTTACCTTTGAGGATCACATGTACAGTAGCAACGAATTACAGGGATGGAGGGGGGTATACATCCGCTTACAAACTACTATGGCGTAATTAGGGTTGTAAGGGTACAATATTAATTATCGATGGTGTGATGGTGGTGGGCGGCACATATATATTGACCAGGTCACATGTCAAAAGTGAAGCAATTCAGATCTTATTTACACCTTTCGGACGAGGACAATACAGCAAGGATCTATATCGAGTGATGCGTATTACTTGCTTTACACTCCTCCACCTCTTTACGAACCCAGGTGTTTAAAAAGTCAGTGGCGATCCTACGACTGGGCTCATCTTCGGCTTTGAGCATATGCTCTTTGAGGCTCAAGTATGCCGTACATCTGGGTTCACCAATGGAATCACCTTGGAAAAGACCCACCATCAGAGCGACATCATCAGTAGAAAGCTTCCCGTCCTTGTTTTTTATGATGCATTCTGTGCTATACTTGATGAAATGCGTGATTGTAGTTGCAAGGCTGGAGTGCTCAATACGTAAAGGTGATGGAGGTGAATGTGGGTTGGCGCTGTCGTTGTCCTTGGCGTTGGCCTTGATGGTGGAAATTGCACTGGCGAGGTCCTCAAAGAGCATTGACATCTGGTAGAACACCACCTTGGGGTGCTCCTCATTTTGCACTGAAGGAACAGCTGTGGCAGTATCATCAAAATCAAACGGGCTCCACAAATTGTGGGGAGAGTGGCTAGAATCAGTGGTAAATTGAGTCGAAGATGAAGGTGGCCTCAATAGATCCAAAGAATGCGATGATGATGCCGATGCATCAGGTGGCTGTGGTTTCATGCCCTGACATCTACGTGTACGTGTAGGTTTTGATATTATGTGCATGGCCTCGTAGTGTGGCCAGCCTTTGTCACAAATGTCACTGTAGCCGCTGTAGCCTGACTTTGTCTAATAATGAGTAGACGTCATTGATAGACTAGACATATGGTTGCATACAGAAGTCAGTTCTTTCCACTTCCCTTGGTTTCCGGTGTCAGAATTACTCCCTTCTTGCTGTCCCATTTGATGCCCCAGTGTTTCTGTAGTTTAGAAAGCATCGTATATGTCCTCCTTAACTGGCCATAAAGTCAGAATACAGGTAAAACATGGCAATATATATATGTACATACATTCAAAAGCTTGTTCTTGCAATTAACCCTGGTAAACTCAACACTGGGGTTTATCTTGCACAACTGACATGCGATATCATCGAAGACATCCGTGATCTGATTAGAGCCTCCTGCCCTCTGACTGTCTAACAACGCTTGTAGAAAACGGGCTTCATTTTCAGCAGTCCAAGTCTTTTCATTGGCTGGTTCACAGTAATCTTCTGCAGAGTTGATTTGGAAAACTGTCTGCATGGTGATGGTGATGGTGATACTCTATAAGAATTCCCGAGGTCATGCACATGCATCCGATTCCCACTAGTCACTTTGTTTTCCCATGTTGGCCCTCGACACCAGTGACACGGAAAATCCCGAACGTCACATTATGTTACTGATTGTACCTGACGTTCGCTTTTCCAATTATCTGTTTCTGACTGGGGCCAAATCGTTGATGCACTCGACATGATGAGCAAGAAATTTGCAAACTGATATACCATATACTACCCCATCATGGCGTGCCATTCCCCATGAACCGGACAGTGCGTGACATCCAAAATGGGATGAACAATGGCCGATACCTGCGTGAGGCCAGTATCTGGCATGGAAACCTCGTTGCTGCCAAGTTTGCCAACAACTGCTTCACATGGATGATGGGGGTGTCATTGGCGGACTTTCCCATTCTCAAGAACTTCCTCACCACACACCTGTCCCCATGCCTTTCCTTCGGGTAGCATCCTCCAGACACTCTCGTCAGGCGTGTTTCCGCTGGCACTGGCACTGCCTTTGCCCGCCCTCCTGTTTCCACCCCCCAACCACCGTACTGGCCTAATTGGCACATAGGTGAGAAGAAAGAGGGCAAAGTTGCACTCCACAGGCACTACATCGCAGACCAAAGGGGTTGACATACACGTGAGCAAGAGTGCCAATTCATTGTGCGCCCAAAAAGGCTCAGGGGCACCGTCTAAGCTGCAGTCCACAGCCCATGTGAACACCAAGGCTGGTTAGTATGAGCATGGACATGTCCAGGAATGCATCTATTGTGCCCTCGAAAGCGCATCAAGCCAACGTCTTCTAAGCAGCCAGCTGTGGACACCTACCAGATGGATGTCATTGCTCGCCGCTTTCTGCATTTGGATATGCCTGAAGATCATGGGCCCATTTCAGATAAATGTCTCATGATTCTTAGCTGCAGCTGACTGACTCCGAAGGGAAAGGCGAGGAATCAAGCGACAGTCGAGTGAAGGTCCGAAGGTAAAGTCTGCCGCCCTCAGGAAACTTCGATCCAAATCCAAACCACAATGCAGAATCATGGCAAGACAGGCGCGGGGCCTGTTTAGTGAACAGGTGCTTGTGCCCCCACATAAATTGCCTGCAATCGGTCATCAAATTTTTGTTCATTGAATTTCAGTTAGTGATTTATTCAATTCGAAAAGTGAACTGTCCCACTGGATCGGGAAACACCCCACCCAAGACGACATCGCCCGCATTCTAGAATGGGTCAACAATGTCTTTGGCCACCCGGAGAATGCGATCTACAAAGATCTAATCCTTGAAACAATCTGGTTGTGAAATTTTCTGGGAAAAAAACATCCACAGGGTTTAATGACACGCATCGGCGAAACATAATAACAATGAGAGATCGAGCCAGAGTATGGAAGAGGGGGTCTCATAGCCATGGCTGATTATGACAATTTATGAATGAATTGGATGCGTCAACATCGCAACTACAAAACTGAACAGTAAGATGACATCTCAAGACTCAACTCACTTTTCAAAAGAAAGTGGCTTCGAGCTTCGTACCCGTCTACCAGTAAAAGGTACTTGGACGTCAGCAGACCAGAGTGTCCCCCTGCTCGGGCACCAGCTACGCTCTGCACAGAGCAGAGGGCTTCAGGAGGTAGCAGATCGTCGAAAGGAGAGCGTTGCCATTCCATCACTTCCATAAAGGCTCCCAGATAGGACAAACGACCACATGTGAGGGGGTGCAATCATATGCAGGGTCCTACTCATTACGACCTGTTACAGAGGTATTCACCTCACCGGCCCACTGGGTCTTTTCACAAGAAGGACGGAACAAGATTTGCAGATTGGCTTCCCACCACTCTTGCCCTGACACCCTATACCGCATCACCTCATTAGCGCCGGCGACTGGTGGACAGTGCTGGCCCCAGGAGGGGACATGTCACCACCAAGGGTTTGGCCGCAACAATAGACCAAGCTGATAGTTGCCTAGTAGTTCTTCAAGAGGTTTGAGCTAAGTCTCACAGCGACTTAGACAACTGATAGAGTAGGAGTTACCGCTTGCTGCACTACAATGCAGTAGCCACTCCTCTGAGGGGGAAGGGGAAGGGGAATGATATGGATTGAGACAGGAGACTCAACTTGCCATCTTAGGGACGTCAAGGAGTCCTACTTATACTACAAGACAAGTACTAAGAATAACTATGCCAGCGCATTACTCCACTATGACTAGATATCCTAAGAATAACTACTCCACAGTGAGTCGTGATCCGGTACAGTAATAGAACACTCCACAATGACTCTTGTATCGTACAATAATAGCACAACTCCACAGTGACTCACCGCTCCACAATAACTCATTGACTTCCTCACATGGCTGGTTCCAGAACTTACAGGAGTGCGGTGCACAGCACCACTCCAGGCCGGTTGCATCACTCCTCCGCTAGTATGGACGTCCATGTCCTGATCTGGGGTTCAGCGCCACGTGCCTCCTCCTGCCTCGTCTCCCAAGTTGTGGGGTGTGTCGATATGCCTCCAGGTGCTTGACCTTGTCAGCGATGCGGGCCACAACAAGGCGTTCTTCGCAGAGTGCATGGGCACTCTGGGCTGCCTGGAGCTCACCTTTGAGGGCGCAGATCTTGCCTTTGAGTTGCTCGGTTTCTTCATCATGTCTTCTGTACCTTCGAACTTCCGCTGAGGCTTCCCAATCATCCAAATCGGCAATAGCTTGCTCCAGAACTGCGTAATCTTTGGGGGTACCCCACAGCTTTCTCCTGAACCAGCTGGGGAGGGGCTCCAGTGGCTTGTCTCCGAAATAGTTTGGAGTGGCATAGAGGTCGATGATGTGGGCTGTGGAGGGGTCCGTGGAGAGAGCATGGAGTCCAGCAACTCATCCATCTGGAAGCTGTTTGATGAAGCAGGCGAAGCGGTTGCTGCCATCTTCACAGGGGATGTGGAAGGTGGGGATCCACCCAGTGTTCTTGATGTATCCTTCGGGGCACTGGGCGATGGAATCATCCTTGTGGAGCGCCTCAATGGCGTCATCGAGCTGGGTGGTGAGAAGTTCTTCTTTCTGTTGGTGGAGGGTTTGGAGGGTGCGGACATGAGCATCATGGGACTGCTGCCTGATGACAATAGTGTTAATGAGGCCTTGGACCATGGTCCGGAGCTGGACAGTGGTAAGCATGGGGTTTGCCTCGACGATGGCTCACATGGAGCCGGGGGACAGGGGCTCCTCCCAATGGACACTAGTCTCGAGGGTGTGCAGAGGTCCTGGGATGGGAATCGGTCCATCACCAGGTGGGTACTCCTCCTCAGAGGACAAGATATGGTCTGGGAGTGTGGTGTCGGCTGTCATGGGGGAGTTGACACAGGTGGGGGATGGAGACGGCTGGAGCGACGAGGAGGATCCATCAAGGAGCTCAGTAGACATAGCCTAGTTGTGGTATCGGCAGTATCGCTCCTTGCAGAAGGACCAGTGTTCAAGGGCATGTGAGTGGGTGTAGTGGGGTTTGCAGCAATGGGTGAGGGGGCAAGAGAGCACTTTGTGGGCACAGGAGCACAGTTTGAACTCGTGGAATTGGTGGGTAGTGTAGGGGGCAGAGTGGAGCAGGGACCTGAGGAATTGTTTTGACTGAGACTCCAGGGTGGATTGCTGGGGCTTTGGAGGTGTGCATGTTGTCCTTTTATCTTCTGCAGTGGTCAGTGTCTGTGGTATTCCTGGATGAGGTCCGACACATGCACCTGGTCAGCTGGTTCCCAGGTGTTGTCACTTTCTGGGTATCCCTTCCATTTGATGAGATACTGGAGCACTCCACTCCTGCCACATTGTCGGTGACTCCTTATCTGCTCCACTTCATATTGTTCTTCTCCACCTATGAGGTCAGGGGGTGGCCAAGAATAGTTTGGTCCATGAGCTGTTGTTTCGTGATAGGGCGATAGGAGGGAAGCATGGAATACGTCATGGATCTGCCAGGCAAGGGGGAGCTCCAATTGGTACGCCACTGGGGATATTTCCTTCCGGATCTTAAAGGGTCCATATCTCTTTGGGGTTAATTTGGAGCTTTGGTGTGGAAGTCGAAGATGGGTGGCTTCTAACCAGACCTGGTCTCCTGGTTGGAATTGGGATGGAGGGGCTGTCCCAGCCTTCTTATTGATGGCCTGTACTGCTTCCTGTCTTGCTTCCATCATTCTCTCCACTCTCTTCTCTGCCATTTCATTATCTGAGGGAGCGACGGTTTGTGGAGCAAGGATAGGTTCATATCCCAACAGGATTTGATTGGGCGATAGCCCTGTGGTGGCGTTGATCCGGTTATTGTGCACTGCTGTGGCCATTGTGATCCATTGCGTCCAATCTTCATGGTGCATTGCTGTCACCGTTCGAAGGTATTGCTCCACCCATTGGTTCTTTCTCTCCGTCAACCCATCCATTTGGGGATGGAAGGCAGTGGATAGGTTTTGTGCGATTCCCAGTTTCTTTGTGAGTGCTCGGCCGAAGTAGGATGTGACCCAAGGATCTCTGTCACTGATGATCCTAGTGGGGAGTCCGAACCACCGGTAAATATTATCCAGGTATAGCTGAGCAATCCCTAGACCAGTTATGGTTGTGGAGCATGGCAGGAACACCACTGCCCTTGAGCATCCGTGGTCTATGATGGTGAGGATGGTGTCAGTTCCTCTGTGTGGGGGAAGTCCGGTGATCAAGTCCATTGCCACCGTTCTGAATGGTAGGGTATGTTCCATTATGGGGATGCGATATAAAGGGGTTCATTTCTGATGGGTGATTATCTTCGTTTGTTGGCATACTGCGCATCCTTTGATATAGTCTGCGATCCAGGTCTTCATTCCTGGCCACCAGTGGGTTTGTTGCACCTTTCGCAGTGTCTCGTCTCTTCCGGGGTGTCCTGCTGTAGGTGCGTCGTGTGCCTTGCTGACAATTGCTTGCTTGACCTCCTTGACATTTGGCATGATGGTTTGCCCTTGGGCAGTGGTGGTGGCTCGTATCCGGTGCAGGGGTATCAGGACGATATCCTTGTTGTCTTCTGCTCATTGGTCCACTCCTGGGGGCCGGGATAACACATCAGCAGTGGTGTTAGTTTTTCCAGGTATGTACTCCAGTTCGTAGTCGTATTCTTGTAGATCTGCATGCCACCTGGCTGTTCGTTGGTTTAGGTTCCTTGGGGACCTCCAGTACTGCAAGTTGGCATGATCGGTGCGGATGATAAAGGGCACCTTGGTCCATCCCAAGTAATGTCGCCAGTGGGCTAGAGCCTTCATTATTGCCAGTAACTCCCACTCATAGATGTCATAGTTTCGTTCAGTGGGTGTGAAAGTGGCTGAGTAATAGGCGATGGGGTGGAGGACTGGTTTGTGCCGTTTAGCTAGTGTAGGGGTGGTGTGTTCTCCCTCCTGCGAGAGTATGGTGCCCACGCCATAAGCAGAGGCGTCAACCTGAAGCACAAAGCATTTGTTGAAGTCTGGTTGGTTGAGGACTGGGCTACTGCACATGCGAGTTTTGAGTTCCTCAAAAGCTTGTTGATGGGCAGGTGTCCAGTGCCCCACAGCAGCTTTCTTGGTCAAGTCCAGGAGAGGTCGGGCGATAGCAGAGTAGTTGGGAACAAAATAGCGGTAGTAGCCAGTGAAGCCTAGGAACTTGTGGACATTGGTGGGGGTCTTAGGGGGGGTCCAATCGGCAACGCCCTGGAGCTTCTTCGGGTGCATCTTCAGTTGGTTGTTGCCCATGATAACGCCAAGATATTCAATTTCTTTTTGTTCAAATTCGCATTTTTCCGGTTTGAGGTAGAGGTCGCTTTGTTCCAATTTGTCAAGTATACTGTGTACGTAGTTCCGGTGTCGTCGTATGTGTTGGGCCTCCGTTTCATGGGGGTATCGAGCTGTGTGGATGGCCAGGTCGTCCATATAGACAGAAAACCATCCTTGGCCCACTTCGTTTTGAAAGATGGTGTTCATCATCATTTGGAAGGTAGCAGGGGAGTTAGTGAGGCCAAAGAACATAAACGTGGGTTCGAATAGTCCTTCTGGAGTGAGGAAGGCGGCTTTCCATTCGTCACCCTTCTTGATGCGAACATTATTATACCCCCATCGAACATCGAACTTAGTGAAGAGTATACACCCACTAAGCCGGTCAATTACTTTGGGAATGAGGGGAGAGATGTTGCAGTTTCGTTTGGTCCATTTGTTGATAGGTCGATAATCCTGTACTGGTCGCAATTTGCCATCCTTCTTTTTGACAAAGAAGAAACTGGCCGCATAAGGGGATTTGGAATTCCGGATAGTACCTCTGGACAAGTGCTCCTGTACAAACTTGTGAGCTTCCAGTTTCTCCTCTTGGGTAAGGGGGTAGAGTCGTCCTGGTAGTGTGGAAGGTGCACCAGGTAGGAGTTCAATAGCATGGTCCCATATTGTGTACTGTGGGAGTTGCTGGGATTCTTGTTCACTGAACACCTTGGCATGCCTTTGGTATTCTTCTGGGACTTTTGGGACGTCGGTGGTTTCTGGGGTATTAAGTGTGACCTTTCCAATGAAGTATTGATCCCTGGAGAGTGGTTGGGGGATGTTCTTCGTTCTGGAGACAAATCGGGCCTTGTGTGCATTACGGGCCCTTAGAACAATTGGCAGTTGGGTGGTGTCGATCCATCCTTGTTTCCAGTCAATCTTTGGTTGGGTAGCAGCAAACCAGGGGTAGCCTAGTATTGCCTTGTGTTCCCCTAGGTCTGACAGGAAGAATCGATGTTTGGTGCGTTGGGTTCCTGTCTGGATTTCCAGGTCTGTGTAGTACTTGAGGCTGCCGCTTTTGTTTTCTGTCCCGTCGACGTTGTATAGTGGTCTAGGTTTCTCCAGTTGCTTGATGGGTAGTCGAAGCCATTTCGCATATTGCAGGTTCATGAAGTTCTCCATAGCCCCTGAGTCGACTCAGGGCTATTCCGTTGGCTCTTTTCGTGATTAAATGTGCATAGAATCGGACAGTCATCGATTTCCGAGCAGATATGTACACATTATCACTGTTACTTCACCTAATCAGTGCTGCTCTGATCAGGCAGTGGGAAAATCCTCAGCTATGCCCATCTCATGGGCAAGGCATTCTTTCTCCGCCATTGACATTCTCTCCAAGTGTGCATGCACTGTGGCTACAGTGTCATTCATTGCTGGGCCTGGTAGGTCTTCTTCTTCCTCCATGTAGTTGACTCGTTTCTTGGTGGTGTCTTTTTGTGGGCAGTTGCGCACGAAATGTCCTATCTTGCCACAGGTAAAGCAGGTGTTGTTTCCTGTTCCCTGGGCTACTCGACCTTGGAGGTTTTGGTTATTTGTCTGCGGCCTCTGTCTCCAATTGCCTTGGCTTCTATTGCATCAATTCGTAGGGGCATGGCCTCTTCCTATGTCCATTGGGACAGGGATGTTGTTCATAGATGGGGGTGCAGTGGAAGAGTTGTAGATGGGTTGGCTTGCTTGTCCTCCTTGGTAGTTTCCAGGTCTGGTGAAGAAGGGTCATCTGATGGGGTTATTGAGCCGCTGATAGGTGTTGCCTCCTCCTTGGTATCCTTGATGCCTTAATATCCCTTCAATTAGGGACTTCCCTTGGGCTAGATGCTTGACTCGTTCCTTGAGGGATTGGTAATCCACAGGAAAAGGGGGTTTAAGGGTGTCCCGCAGGATAGATTCTGGCAGTCCTTTGAGGAACATATTGAACGTCTCCTGGTTGCCCTGGGAGTAGTTGGCTTTTCGGGCCAGCCCTTCAAATTCGGCTACATAGGCATCATAGTCATTGTTCCTCATCTTGCAATTCTCGAGCTTGATCCTGGCGCGTTGAGGGGCTTGAGTATCCTGGAATTGTTCTCTGAATTCCACTAGGAACTGATCCCATAATGCTTCGATGTTATCCGCCACTGGGTCGAGTGCATTGAGCCAAGCTCCCATGTCTCTAACCCATTGGGCTGGTTCTTCGCCTTTGATGAGAGTGAGGGTGAATGCAACTTTCTTGTAAGGGGAATTGTATCTGGCCATGTCAGAATTGAGGTGTAGATATCCCTTGACTTCTTCAATGAAGTCATCTGCTTTGGAGCAATCGCCATAGAATATCTGGGGCAATCCTCCCATGGCCTTGACCTCTGCTGCGACTGGTATTGGTTGTTGTCCTGCTGCTGGAGGACCGCCAGCTGGCTGTCCTCCCCCTGGTGGTCCACCAGGGCCTCCTGGGCCAGAACCACCTCCTCCAGGGGGTCCTGTACATCTGAGGGCCTGCTGAAGTCTTTCAGTGATGCATTGCGCTCTATCTGCACCTTGTCCTCCTGATCCCTCGGATGAGGATGGAATGTGGACCAAGGTTGGGGTCGAGGATGTGAATGCTATGGTTGTCTGGGTTTGGGTCGTCATGGTTGGTTCTTTGGTTATTGGGGATAGCGTGTGGAACACTGGTGTTAGGGGACTATTCCTGATTTCTGGGTCAACGGGTGCTTGTCTGATCTGGGTGTCAATTTCTTGCTCTGGTTCTTCTGGTTCTTCTTTGTCTTTGGAGCCTTGGTTGGAAATATCACTGTCACCTTCTTGGCTGGTAGAGTCGTACTTGTGTAGCACGTTAAGCTGTTCTGTGGTCTCGTACCACTGGCTTAACGAATTCCACTGGATTGCTGTCCACCGTCTTTGATATAGGCACACTTGCTTGAGGTTTGGTTCAATCTTCTTGTTACTATCCCTACACACTAGCGCAATAGTGTGTCCTCTTCTATTCTTTGGGTGTGTGGTGCCTAGGACTGCTACAAGGGTGTTAGGTCTTGTTATACCAGCTTCTTCTGGTGCAAGGATGATTACTTTATAGGCTTTCTTCTGGCTGCTGCTAGCCGTTTTGAACAAAGTTGAGTCTAATGTCACCGCCAAGGGTTTGGCCGCAACAATAGACCAAGCTGATAGTTGCCTAGTAGTTCTTCAAGAGGTTTGAGCTAAGTCTCACAGCGACTTAGACGACTGATAGAGTAGAAGTTACCGCTTGCTGCACTACAATGCAGTAGCCACTCCTCTGAGGGGGAAGGGGAAGGGGAATGATATGGATTGAGACAGGAGACTCAACTTGCCGTCTTAGGGACGTCAAGGAGTCCTACTTATACTACAAGACAAGTACTAAGAATAACTATGCCAGCGCATTACTCCACTATGTGTCACCACCAAGGGTTTGGCCGCAACAATAGACCAAGTCGATGGTTGCCTAGTAGTTCTTCAAGATATTGAGCTAAGTCCCACAGCGACTTAGGTGACTGATAGAGTAGGAGTTACCGCTTGCTGCACTACAATGCAGTAGCCACTCCTTTGAAAGGGGAAAGGGGAACGATATGGATTGAGACAGGAGACTCAACTTGCCGTCTTAGGGACGTCAAGGAGTCCTACTTATACTACAAGACAAGTACTAAGAATAGCTATGCCAGTGCATTACTCCACTATGACTAGGTATCCTAAGAATAACTACTCCACAGTAAGTCATGATCCAGTACAGTATTAGAACACTCCACAATGACTCTTATCGTACAATAAAGGCACAACTCCACAGTGACTCACCGCTCCACCATGACTCGTCGATTTCTCCATATGGCCGGTTCCAGAACATACAGGAGTGTGGTGCACAGCACCACTCCAGGCTGGTTGCATCACTCCTCTGCTAGTATGGACATCCACGTCCTGATCTGGTGTTCAGCGCCACGTGCCTCCTCCCACCTCGTCTGCCAAGCTGTGGGGTGTGTCGATATGCCTCCAGGTGTTTGACCTTGTCAGCGATGCGGGCCGCAACAAGGCGTTCTTCGCAGAGTGCACGGGCACTCTGGGCTGCCTGGAGCTCGCCTTCAAGGGCACAGATCTTGCCCTTGAGCTGCTCGGTTTCTTCATCATGTCTTCTGTATCGTAGAACTTCTGCTGAGGCTTCCCAATCATCCAGATCGGCAATAGCTTGCTCCAGAACTGCGTAATCTTCGGGGGTACCCCACAACTTTCTCCTAAACCAGCTGGGGAGGGGCTCCAGTGGCTTGTCTCCGAAATAGTTTGGAGTGGCATAGAGGTCGATGATATGGGCTGTGGAGGGGTCCATGGAGAGAGCATGGAGTCTGGCAACTCGTCCGTCTGGAAGCTGTTTGATGAAGCAGGCAAAGCGGTTACTGCCATCCTCACAGGGGATGTGGAAGGTGGGGATCTGCCTGGTGTTCTCGATATATCCTTCGGGGCACTGGGCGATGGAATCGTCCTTGTGGAGCGCCTCAATGGCATCATCGAGCTGGGTGGTAAGGAGTTCTTCTTTCTGTTGGTGGAGGGTTTGGAGGGTGCGGGCATGAGCGTCATGGGACTGCTGCCTGACGACAATAGTGTTAATGAGGCCTCGGACCATGGCCCGGAGCTGGACAGTGGTAAGCATGGGGTTTGCTTCGACAATGGCTCGCATGGAGCTGGGGGACAAGGGCTCCTCCCAGTGGACACTAGTCTCGAGGGTGTGCAGAGGTCCTGGGATGGGAATCGGTCCGTCACCAGGCAGGTACTCCTCCTCAGAGGACAAGAGATGGTCTGGGAGTGTGGTGTCAGCTGTCGTGGGGGAGTTGACGCAGGTGGGGGATGGAGACGGCTGGAGCGATGAGGAGGATCCATCAAGGAGCTCAGTAGACATAGCCTAGTTGTGGTATCGGCAGTATCGTTCTTTGCAGAAGGACCAGTGTTCAAGGGCGTGTGAGTGGGTGTAGTGGGGTTTGCAGCGATGGGTGAGGGGGTGAGAGAGCACTTTATGGGCACAGGAGCACGGTTTGAATTCGTGGAATTGGTGGGTAGTGAAGGGGGCAGAGCGGAGCAGAGACCTGAGGAATTGCTTTGACTGAGACTCCAGGGTGGATTGCTGGGGTTCTGGAGGCATGCCTGTCGTCCTTTTATCCCCTGCAGTGGTCGGTGTCGGTGGTATTCTTGGATGAGGTCTGACACATGCACCTGGTCAGCTGGTTCCCAGGTATTGTCACTTTCCGGGTATCCCTTCCATTTGATGAGATACTGGAGCACTCCACTCCTGCCACATCATCAGTGGCTTTTTATTTGCTCCACTTTGTATTGCTCTTCTCCACCTATGAGGTCAGGGGGTGGCCGAGAGTAGTTTGGTCCATGAGCTGTCATTTCGTGATAGGGCGATAGGAGAGAAGCGTGGAATACGTCATGAATCTGCCAGGCGAGGGGGAGCTCCAATTGGTATGCCACTGGGGATATTTCCTTCCAGATCTTAAAGGGGCCATATCTCTTTTGGAGTCAGCTTGGAGCTTTGATGGGGAAGTTGAAGATGAGTGGCTTCCAACCAGACCTGGTCTCCCGGTTGGAACTGGGATGGAGGGGCTGTCCCAGCCTTCTTATTGATGGCTTGTACTCCTTCTCATCTTGCATCCATCATTCGCTCCACTCTTTTCTCCGCCGTTTCATTATCCAAGGGAGTGGTATTTTGTGGAATGAGGATAGGTTCATACTGCAGCAGGATTCGATTGGGCGATAGCCCTGTTGTGGCATTGATCCGGTTATTGTGTACTGCTGTGGCCATTGTGATCCATTGCGTCCAGTCCTCAGGGTGCATTGCTGTCACAGTTCGAAAGTATTGCTCCACCCATTGGTTCTTCCATTCTGTCAGTCCATCAGTTTGGGGATGGAAGGCAGTGGATAGATTTTGTGCGATCCCCAGCTTCTTTGTGAGTGCTCGGCCAAAATGGGATGTAAACTGAGGGTCTCTGTCACTGATGACCCTAGTGGGGAGTCCAAACCATCGATAGATATTATCCAGATATAGCTGAGCAATTCCCAGACCAGTTATGGTTGTGGAGCATGGCAGGAACAATGCTGCTCTTGAGCATCCATGGTCCACAATGGTAAGGATGGCGTCAATTCCTCTGTGTGGGGGAAGTCCGGTGATCAGGTCCATTGCTACCGTTCTAAATGGTAGGGTGTGTTCCTTTGTGGGAATGCGATATAAAGGGGTGCGTTTCCAGTGGGTAATTATCTTCGTTTGTTGGCATACTGCGCATCCTTTGATGTAGTCTGCGATCCATGTCTTCATTCCTGGCCACCAGTGGGTTTGTTGCACCTTTCCCAGCGTTTTGTCTCTCCCAGGGTGTCCCGCTGTAGGTGTGTCGTGTGCTTTACTGACAATTGCTCTCTTGACCTCTTTGATGTTTGGCACAATGGTTTGTCCTTGGGCAGTGGTGGCAGCTTGTATCCGGTGCGGGGGTATCAGGACAATATCCTTATTGTCCTCCACTCCTTGGTCCACTCCTGGGGCCCAGGATAGCGCATCAGCGGTAGTGTTAGTCTTCCCAGGTATGTACTCCAGTTCATAGTCATATTCTTGTAGGTCTGCATGCCACCTAGCTGTTTGTCAGTTTAGGTTTCTTGGGGACTTCCAGTATTGCAGGTTGGCATGGTCAGTGCGAATGATAAAGGGCATCTTAGTCCATCCTAGGTAGTGTCGCCAGTGAGCTAGAGCCTTCATTACTGCCAGTAATTCCCACTCATAGATGTCATAGTTTTGTTCAGTGGGTGTGAAGGTGGCTGAGTAGTAGGCAATGGGGTGAAGGACTGATTTGTGACGTTTAGCTAGTGTGGGGGTGGTGTGTTCTCCCTCCTGCGAGAGTATGGTGCCCATGCCGTAAGCAGAGGCATCAACCTGGAGCACAAAGCATTTGTTGAAGTCTGGTTGATTGAGGACTGGGCTGCTACACATGCGAGCTTTAAGGTCCTCGAAGGCGCGTTGATGGGCGGGCGTCCAATGCCAAATAGTAGCCTTCTTAGTCAAGTCCAGGAGGGGTCGAGCAATACCAGAGTAGTTGGGAACGAAGTAGCGATAATAGCCGGTGAAGCCCAAGAATTTGCGCACATCAGTAGGGGTCCTTGGGGGGGTCCAGTCGGCAATGCCTTGGAGCTTCTTTGGGTGCATCTTCAGTTGGTTGTTACCCACGATAACTCCGAGGTATTCAATCTCTTTTTGCTCGAATTCACACTTCTCTGGCTTGAGATAGAGGTCATTTTGTTCCAGTTTGTCAAGTATACTGTGCACATAGTCCCGGTGTCATTGTATATGTTGGTCCTCCATCTCATGGGGGTATCGGGCTGTGTGGATGGCCAAGTCATCCATATAGACAGAGAACCATCCTTGGCCCACCTCACTTCGGAAGATGGTGTTCATCATCATTTGGAAGGTGGCAGGGGAGTTGGTAAGGCCAAAGAACATAACCGTGGGTTCAAACAATCCTTCTGGAGTGAGGAAGGCAGCTTTCCACTCGTCGCCTTTCTTGATGCAAACATTGTTGTACCCCCATCGAACATCGAACTTAGTGAAGAGTGTACATCCACTAAGCCGGTCGATCACCTGGGGAATGAGAGGGGAGACATTGCGGTTTCGTTTAGTCCATTTGTTGATAGGTCGATAATCCTGTACTGGTCGCAGCTTGCCATCCTTCTTTTTGACAAAGAAGAAGCTAGCCGCATAGGGGGATTTGGAATTCCGGATAGTGCCTGTTATGGACTGGTACCTGTACTATTATTTTCTCCGGACTGGTTCTGCTTACATCATGCTCTCCT
>QLOT01020994.1:0-15638 GCA_003313875.1 Russula aff. compacta | reverse complement strand
GGGTTGAATGGGTGTACCGGAGTCTGGGCTGATAGGGCGGTACCGAGAGCTCTCGAATATCAGCTCGATGTACTGACTACACATTGGAATCGGCATGGGAGCCTGATAGGGTTTTAGCCCTTGCATTTAAACTAAGAGAATTCGAGACAAGGAGAATATCGTCCCTGTTCCTGAGATATTTTACGATGACTACTATCCAAGATTTCCGTGAGGCAATTCGTCTGTATCTTGGGCATTCACGCGTACTCTCGGCCGAAATTTTACCAAAACTGCCTGGGGTCTATGTCTATCTTTTATCATGGGGGAAGGGCGGCTGGCCGGGCCTCAATTTGGTCTGGGCGGCTATCGATATCGATAGGCGAGGAGTGCCCATGCCCCATTGAATGGCCCAATTCTCTGCCATCGTGAATAGATCCCTTCCCCCCGTTCCGCCTACCTTCTCTCCGTAGCCGGTCAAATCCTCTTTGCTATACAATTCTTTTCCACTCGTAATATGACTACTGAATCTTCTGTCTTCGAATCTCTTTTTCAGTTGGCCTTGGACGAGTATGAAAACCAGACGGGGATAAGCCTCCTCCAACATCCACTTGCCGCCCAACTCGACCGCTGTAACTCGGTCGAGTCCATCATTGATCTCCTTCAACAGCAAGCACAGGCCTTCCATGAATTCCGAGAACGCAACAACAAGATCCTAACATCGCTCAAGCGTGTCGTCCAAGTCCTTTACAAGCTTTCCGCCTCCGCGACTCTTGCCGAGCATATTGGTCTCGTGCGTCCAAAGACCTCATTGGTTCTATATTCCTTGTCTCTGATGGAGCTTCTACAGCCGGGGTCACCTGTGACAATGATACACACCTGCATCGGAATGCTCCTTTCCGTATGTATCTCCACACGTCTTACTGGGTCGTTGTGACATCAAAGGGTATAGACGGTGAAGGATGTTAGTGCGAGTTACGATGCGCTCATCGATCTCCTCGAGTCCATCTCAAGCTTTCTCGAGCGTCTAGACATATACACAAAAATCCCACCCACGACGGCGATGAGCGGAATGATCATCAAGATATTAGTACAGTTGATCTCGACGCTTGCCATAGCGACGAATCAGATCAAACAGGGACGACTCAGTGAGTGAATCCTCACAGATCCGTTACTTGACTTAACAGGACGCAGAGAAATTCGGAAAGAAGCTCTTCGGTGATAGTGACGTCGAAGCAGTGCTGCATAGACTGGATAGGTTGACCCTTGACGAGGCCCGTGCGACTGCAGCGCAGACCCTTGAAGTTGTCTACGGGCTTGTTGAAAATATGAGACAAGTCATTGACGGTGAGCGAATCTACTGTTTGTCATGTACTGTCTACCGAACACATCTCTCTCAAGATGGACAAGCGGCCACAGACAGCATCCAGAATGCTCTAGGTAAGTTTTGTTTGTGCGAAAACAGCCTGCACTATACCTGACCGGGTGCTAGAGATGATACAGCGACTTACGAGCGAAGTAAATAAGTCAAGACGTCAGTTTGCTCTTCTTGTCTCCAGTGTTGATGGGGAGTTCTGAAATTTGGTCACAGGCGACCAGTTACGACGGGACGTCGAAGGATGGCTCTCTCCCCCAGATCCATGGAAAAACTACAACATTGGACTTGAAACTCATCATGAGGGAACAGCGAGGTGGTTCTTGGAGGGCGATACTTTCGCGACGTGGAAATCATCACCTAGTTCTCTTCTTTGGATTTATGGAAAACGTGTGTCCCGTGCTCTTAAATTCTCACCTGGGAAAATGACCTTAACTATGTAGCGGGCGCGGGGAAGAGCATCATTTGGTACGTTGATTTTTTAATATTTCCATTTTTTTGGCACTGAAGCAGTTGTAAGCTCCACGATTATTGAGAACATTGACAGCATGCGCAAGTCAGGATTGGCCTCACTGGGGTTTTACTATTTCGACTTTCGGGATGTCGAAAAGAAACACCGCCGCGGGTTACTCTCCTCTCTACTTTTCCAGCTTTGTGATCAGTCCGACTCATACTACGACATCCTTTCCCATGTTTATTCGACACACCGAGATGGCAAACAAGAACCCAGTGACAGTGCGCTCACAGAATGCCTCAAAGACATGCTCCGTAAACCAGGGCAAGCCCCAATTTATCTGGTCCTCGATGCACTCGACGAGTGTCCGAATGCGTTTGGTACACCGACTCCCCGCGAAAATGTTCTGAGGCTCATGAAGGATCTTGTTGATATACGCCTTCCGAATCTCCACATATGTTTAACTAGTCGCCCCGAAGTCGACATTGAGACCATTCTTAATCCTTTGGGGTTCAAATATATTTCACTTCACGACGAAAAAGGCCAAAAGCAGGACATCCTCAATTATGTCAGGTCGGTTGTTCACATGGATCCGAAGTCGCAGAGATGGAAAGAGGAGGACAAACAGCTGGTCATCAGTGTACTCTCGGAACAATCCAACGGCATGTGAGTAGCGGATAACACGATGCTTAACGATGATGGCTGATATTTGTGTGCAGGTTCCGTTGGGTATATTGCCAATTCGATTTCCTCCGGCATTGCCTCCCAGGACGCATCCGGCATGCGCTTTCCGAATTACCGGAGACACTCGACGGGACATATGAGCGCACATTACGAGAGATCAGCAGTTCAAACTGGGAATTTGCCCATCGTCTGCTTCAGTGTGTGGCGGTGTCCTCTCGCCCTCTCCGTGTTGAAGAACTCGCGGAGTTTCTGGCATTCGATTTCAAGGCGGGATCGATTCCGAAGTTTTGTGAGGGTTGGCGCCTTCCAGACCCAGTTGACGCGGTGCTGTCTACATGCTCCACATTGCTTGCCATCGTCTACGTATGGGGTTCCGCAGTAGTGGAATTTTCGCACTTTTCGGTGAAGGAATACTTGACATCAGCACGTCTTGCCGAAGCAAGTGACATTACTTCCCGTCGTTATTATATCTCCATGACACACGCTCATACCCTTGCGGTGAAAGCATGTCTGGGAATTATCCTACACCTGGATGAAAACATCACCAGAATCAGCCTGAAGAGATTTCCTCTTGTCGAATATGCTGCGCAATACTGGATTTACCATTCCCGGTTCGAGAGCACGTCACAGGAATCGGAGGATGGGATGAAATGCCTATTTCATCCAACACATCCACATTTTGCTATCTGGCTCTGGATATATGACCCGGATTTACCCTCCTGGAAACGAACAGGGCGAGTCGAAAGGCCGCTGCCACCCGGAGGAACCCCCTTGCATTATGCCGCTCTCTACGGCTTTCGCGCCATTGTAAAGTTCCTGGTCGTGGAACACTCCCAGGATGTCAACTCTCGGGGTTTTGAGGGCAACTCTACCCCACTGCATCAGGCGTCGAGAGGGGGGCATGTGGAGGTCGCTCGCGTGCTCCTCGAATGCGGGGCGGATGTCAGGGCCCAAGATGACCAGTATGGGCAGAGCCCACTGCATGTTGCGTCATCCTTGGGATATGTGGAACTTGCCCGCGTGCTGCTTAAAGGTGGTGCGGATGTAAAGGCTCAGGACGGGGAAGGGCAGAGTCCATTGCATCTAGCGTCGTTCAGGGGACACGTGGACGTTACGCGCATGCTCCTCAACTGCGGCGCAGATGTAACAGCCAAGGACAACTTCCTGCAGAGCCCACTGCATGCGGCGTCGAGAGGGAGACATGTGGAACTCGCTCAGGTGCTTCTCAAGGGTGGTGCGGATGCAAATGCCCAGGACAAGTACGGACGAAGCCCATTGCACATGGCGTTGTCCGGGAGACACGCTGAACTTGCTCGCGTGCTTCTTGATGGCGGCGCAGATTCGAGGGTCCAGGACAAGGAAGGACGGAGTCCACTACATGATGCATCATCCTGGGGACATGTGGAACTCACTCGCATGCTTCTCGAGGGCGGCGCAGATGTGATGGCCCAGGACGAGCGAGGGAGAAGCCCATTGCATTCCGCATCATCCAACCTACAGGCAGAAGTTGCTCCCGTACTTCTCGATAGCGGCGCGGATGCGAGTGCCCAGGACAAGGATGGCCGAAGTCCATTGCATGAGGCGTCATCCTGGAGACATGTGGAACTCGTGGAATTCCCGCCTGCATTTCGCGATTTACCACTCTTGGAACGTGTCGAAATGACTCGCGTGCTTCTCAAGGGCGGCGCGGATGCCACGGTTCAAGACAAGGAAGGGCGGAGTCCATTGCTTCTTGTATCATTCCGAGGACATGTAGAACTTGCTCGCATACTCCTCGAGGGTGGTGCAGATGCGAAAGGCCAGGACAAGGAAGGGCGGAGCCCATTACTTCTGGCGTCGTCCCGGGGACATGTGGAACTTTCTCGCATACTCCTCGACCACGGCGCAGATCCGAGGGCCCAGGACAAGGAAGGGCAGAGTCCACTACATGCGGCATCGTTCCGGGGACATGTGGAAGTTGCTCGCATGCTTCTCAAGGGCGGCGCGGATGTGATGGCCCAGGACAAGTACGGGTGGAGTCCGTTGCTTCTGGCATCATTTCGGGGAAATGTGGAATTAGCCCATGTGCTTCTCGAGGGCGGAGCAGATGCGAAAGCCCAGGTTCAGGAAGGACCAAGTCCATTGCTTGTGGCATCATTCTGGGGACACGTGGCACTCGCTCGCGTGTTTCTCGACCGTGGCGCGGATGTGAGGGCCCAGGATACGCTCGGGCAGAGTCCATTGCATCTGGCGTCGTCCCGAGGAAGTGTAGAACTCGCCCGTATTATTATCGAACGCGGCGCGGATGTGAAAGCCCAGGACAAGCAAGGATGGAGTCCATTGCTTGTAGCATCGCGCGGGGGAGATATAAAACTCGCTCGCGTGCTTCTCGAGGCTGGTGCGGATACGAATACCCAGGATATGCTCGGGCAAAGTCCATTGCATCTAGCCTCGTCCCAGGGATATGTAGAATTCGCTCGTATGCTTCTCGAACGTGGCGCGGATGCGAAGGCCCAGGACAATCAAGGGTGGCGTCCATTGGCTGCAGCATCATCCGGAGGACACATGGAACTCGCTCGCGTGCTTCTCGAAGCTGGTGCGGATGCGAGTGCCCCAGATAGGCTGGGGCAGAGTCCATTGCATCTGGCGTCATCCCAGGGTCATGTTGAACTCGTTCGTGTACTTCTCGAGGGCGGTGCCGATGCGAGGGCTCAGGACACACAAGGGCGACATCCATTGCATATAGCGTCGCTCTGGGGGGATGAGGAACTCCCTCGGGCGCTCCTGAATGGTGGCGCAGATCCGAGGGCCGAAGACAAGCAAGGGCGCAATCCGTTACATGAGGCGTTGTACCTTGGACGTGTGGCTCATGCCTTTAATCTTCTCGAGGGAGGTGCGAATGCGAAGGCCCCAGACGAGTATGGACGAAGTCCATTGCTTCTGGCATCGTCCTGGGGATCTGGAGCACTTGCACACAAACTTCTCGATGGTGGCGCGGATGTGGGGGCCCAGGACAAGGAAGGATGGAGCCCATTGCTGGTGGCATCGTTCTGGGGCCATACGGAATTTGCTCGTGCGCTTATCAATGGTGGCGCGGATCTAATTTCCCAGGACAGGCATGGACGAACCCCGTTGCATCTAGCGTCGTCATGTGGACATGTGGAACTGGTTCGTGTTCTTCTTGAGGGGGGCGCAGATGCGAGTGCCCAGGACAAAGAAGGGCAGACTCCCTTGCATGAGGCGTCGTCGCAGGGACACGTAGAGCTTGCTAGCATGCTCTTAGATGGCGCCGCGAATCCGAGTACCCAGGAAAAGCAAGGGCGAAGTCCATTGCATATAGCGTCGTCCTGGGGACATGTTGAGCTTGTCAGCATGCTCCTCCATCACGGCGCGGATGCGAGTGCCCAGGACAATGAAGGGCGGAGTCCATTGCACGAGGCGTCGTACTTTGGATATGTGGAACTTTCCCGCGTACTTCTCGGGGGCGGCGCGGATGCAAGGGCCCAAGACAAGCAAGGGCAGACCCCGTTGCACGAGGCGTCGTACCGAGGACGTGTGAAACTCGTTGGGATACTTCTCGATGGAGGCGCGGATGCAGGGGCCAAGGACAAGCAAGGACGGAGTCCACTACATTTGGCGTCATACCTGGGACATGTGGAACTCGTTCGTGTACTTTTGAAGGGTGCCGCGGATGCACGGGCCCAAGATAAGCAAGGACGGAGTCCATTGCATGAAGCATCGTCCCAGGGACATGTGGACGTCGCTCGCATTCTTCTCGAGGGCGGTGCAGATGTAGGAGCCCAAGACAATGAAGGGTGGCGTCCATTGCATTGCGCGACATCCAAGGGACATACGCATGTTGCTTCTATCCTTCTCGAGTATGATCCTCCAGTTGTTCGCGATAACGTAGATCACATTTCATCACAGCAAGAATTGACGGGAAGATATTATTGTCCTGATTGTACTAGTATTATGTAGTTCACAAAGTAGTTATTTTCAGACAGCAGGGCTGAGGAGTAGCACGGAATCGTATTTGTAGTTGAGTCTTGATACTGTAAAATGCGATGATGGGAAATTCTGATGGCTCATATGGACTCACACAGATGTGACTTCCTGGGCGAGGTTCGACCGTTTGAACCTTGGACGTTGAACAGTTTTCCAGGAGCTGTTCTGAGGTTGTTGATCTCCTTTCGTATGCCACGTGACTTGACAGAAGCGCGCTTGTTTCGCTGTTCCATACTTTCTCTCCCACAGAAAGGCAATGCATCGATTAATATGGAGTACCGAAATCGGTGTTGGGCTCTGACAGGCTGTCGTCCTTAGGTGTATTAGAAAAAATGGTCGTGGGCCTACGAAAAAATCGGATGGGATTTCCAGTTGAGCCGTACGATGTCTTCAGGAACGTGCGCAACGCATTTCTCCTCTTCTTCATGTTCTCACCCCCTTATTTGGGTTCTGGCCGACGTTCTCTTCGTGCTGGGGGTGGAAATCAGCAAGAATACGATGTGTGCTCTCCTAATGGTCAATCCCCACCATATACAGTAATAAGGGTAAGAGACCTTTATTATAGTCTTATAGGGTTGTGGCCTCCTAAAAGTAACAAATAACATCACGCCAAAAAGCCAAGGTGTGGGGATTGAGCGTAGAAAGAAAAACAAACGCACCTTCACGACGTTGTCCCGACCACGTGAGACAATGTCTGGGTCCATGACGCTGGGGCTGAAGGACGCAAGACACAGTACAGGCGCTGTCAAATCTTGCACGACATGTTCGAGGTGGGTCGGCGTACCACTCAGTGTGACTATCTCCTATAATATCGCCCTTGCATTCTCTGAGGGTATTTCCAAGTCTAGAGCTTGTCGCATGAGACGTGCACGTTCTGTTGGTTGTCGGATATATGTGTGGCCAACGAGTTTAGGGTTGGCCAGGACGTGTTGAAGTCCCAAATGTGGATTGTATGGTCTCAGGAGGACGAACGTAAAAATTGGCCAGCGGAGGAGACGTCCAAAACTATGGTTGATGAAGACGAGTTTGGAGGACAGTAGGCGAGTCGTCACACCACCAACGACCAGATAAGATGTAAGTAAGTAATTTAAGGCACTTACAGTGAGCTTAATTTAAGTTTTTTTGGGTTTCCTCGTAATCTAACAAGAACGTGTATTTTCAATTTCAAGTTTTCAACTGGAAGGTGAGTGAGCCGTCCTTCCAATTTTCCGGTTAAGAGTGAGTTAAAAAAAGTGACCAGAGGCAGAGGTGAGAGGTAACAAAACTGGCGATGGGCTACATGCAAACTGAGACTGGCCACTATTTTGCATTGATACCAGAGCGCCCGAAATTGCAATTGCTGTACCCACGCCATGACTAGCGCGTTCTCCTCAAACACGAGTTTTGGCCTATTTACAACATAAGAGAATACAAGATCACGTTAACGTTCCACGTTTGCAACATTCACTATTCTAGTCTCTTCCCCAGCAGGGGCGATTCCCATGCCTCTCAGCTTGTCATTGTTGAACACCACTCAAATACTGTCTCAGGTCTGGCGTCTATCTTTCTCATGGGAAAGGAACCAATGTGATGTCTCTGTTTGGTTCCGGAGACTATCGATGGAGGCTGCGCCCATGCCCTCCTTCTAACGCCCTCGCCACGATATCCTCCGACCCAGCTATCTCCTCTGCTAAGTCAATCAAAACACACTCCCCCATACCATTCACCTCCACCCGTAATATGGCAACCTTCTCTGAATCGTCTATTTTTGGATCTCTCTTTCGGTCTGCCTTGGACGAGTATGAAAACCAAACGGGAATAAACCTCCTCCAACATCCACTTGCCGTCCAGCTCGATCGCTGTAACTCGGTTGAAACTATCACTGAAGTCCTTGAACAGCAAGTATGGGCCTTCCGTGAATTCCGAGGCAACAATAAGGTCATGAAATTGCTTGAGCATGCCGTCCACTTCCTTCATAAACTTTCCTCCGCGGTGGTTCTTAGTGAACATCTTGGTCTCGTACGCCCAAAGACTTCATAGGTTCTGCATTTTTTGTTCTGATACTTAGCCTTCAGTCAGTATCAGTTGTGAAAACGATACACACCTGTATCGGAACCCTTCTTTCCGTATGTATCTCCTCATCTCATATGGGCGATGATTGTGACATCCAAGTATATAGGCGGTCAAAGATGTTAGTGCAAGCTACGATGCGCTTGTCGATCTCCTCGAGTCCATCTCGAGCTTTCTCAAGCGTCTTGATGTCTACACAAAAATCCCACCAACGACCGCCATGTCCGAAATAATTATCAAGATATTAGTACAATTGATACGCACTCTTGGAGTGGCGACGAAACAGGTCAAACAGGGACGACTCAGTGAGTCCATCGTTATAGATGATGCATTGCTTGACTAAATGGTACGCAGAGAAATTCGGAAAGAAACTTTTTGGAGATAATGATGTCGAGGCAGTACTGCATAGACTGGATAGGCTGACCCTGGATGAAGCCCGCACAACTGCAACGCAGACCCTCGAGATTGTTCATGGGATTGTTGAAAATTTGAGACAAGTTATCAGCGGTGAGCGAATCCTACGCCGTTCGTCATGTACTCTCCGCCAAACACGGATCTATTTAGATGGACAAGTGTCGACAGACGGCATCCAGCAGGCTCTAGGTCTGTTTTTTTTTTCAGCGAGGATGAGCTAGCACTGTACCTGACTGGGTGCTAGAGATGATACAGCGACTAACGAGCGACGTGAACAAGTCAAAGCGTTAGTTTGCTGTTCTTACCTGTTAACTAGAAATATTGAGACCTCCTTTCAGGTGACCAGTTGCGACAGGACGTTAAAAAATGGCTATCACCCCCAGATTCGTCGGAGAATCACAATATTGGGCGTGAAACTCACCATGACGGGACAGCGCAGTGGTTTATCGAAGGTGACGCCTTCGCAGAATGGAAATCATCTCCCAGTTCTCTTTTGTGGATTCACGGAAAGCGTGTGTACCTCCTGCTCTTAAATATTCACCCAGACAGATGAGCTCGAATTTGTAGCGGGCTCAGGGAAGAGCATAATTTGGTACGTCGGTTTTTCGATATGTTCATCTTTGGCATTCAATTATTGGCAAAGTTCCACGATCATCGAGAATATCGAGTGCATGCGAAAGGCGGGCTTGGCCTCACTGGCGTTTTACTATTTCGACTTTCGAGATGTCGAAAAGAAACACCGCCGTGGATTACTCTCCTCTTTACTCTTCCAGCTTTACGACCAGTCCGACTCCTACTACGACATCCTTTCCCGTCTATATTCGACACATCGTGATGGCTCGCAGCGCCCCAGTGACAACGCACTGACAGAATGTCTCAAAAATATGCTTGGTTTTCCAGGGCAAGCCCCAACTTATCTAATTCTTGATGCACTCGATGAGTGTCCAAATGCATTTGGCACACCGACCCCCCGTGAAAAAGTTCTAACGCTCGTAAAGGATATTGTCGATTTACAACTACCAAATCTGCGGATATGTTTAACCAGTCGCCCCGAAATCGACATCAAAACCGTCCTCGATCGTTTGGGGTTCCATTCTATTTCCCTTCACGATGAAGAAGGTCAAAAGAAGGACATCCTCAACTATATCTGGTCGGTTGTTCACTCGGATCCAAAGACACGACGATGGAGAACAGAGGACAAGGAGCTAGTCGTTGATATGCTCTCCCAAAAAGCTAACGGAATGTGAGCCTGAGTGACAAACGACGCAATGTTTAACGATGCTGACTGATATGCGGATCTAGGTTTCGTTGGGTATTTTGTCAATTCGACTCCCTCCGCCGTTGCCTCCCTGGACGTATCCGGCATGCCTTGGACGAATTACCGACTACTTTGGATGCCACGTACCACCGAACACTAGAGGATATCGATGACAGAAACTGGGAATATGCCCTCCGTTTGTTCCAATGTGTCGCGGTGGCTTCTCGCCCTCTTCGTGTCGAGGAGCTTGCGGAATTCCTCGCATTTGATTTCAAGACCGGACCAACTCCAAAATTCCGCGAGGGTTGGCGCCTTCCAGATCCAGTGGATGCAGTACTGTCTACATGCTCCACATTGCTTACCATTGTCAACTTAGAGGGCTTCGCAGTAGTGCAATTTTCGCACTTTTCGGTGAAGGAATACCTGATGTCAGAACGCCTAGCCGAAGCAGGCGACATGACTTCCCGGCGTTATCATGTCTCTATGACACACGCTCATACCCTCGCCGCGCAAGCCTGTCTAGGCATTCTGCTACACCTGGATAAAAACATCACCAGAGACAGTTTGGAGAAATATCCTCTCGCAGAATATGCTGCCGAACATTGGGCTGTCCATTGCCGGTTCGAGAATGTGTCTGGAAATGCAGGAGATAGTATGAAACTCCTATTTCACCCGAAAAAGCCACATTTTGCTATCTGGCTCTGGATACATGACCCAGAATTACCTTCCTGGATGCGAACGAGACGAGCTGAAAAACCTTTGCCACCCAGAGGAACTCCCTTACATTATGCCGCTCTCTGTGGCCTATACGCAATAGTAGAATTCCTAGTCGTGGAGCACTTCCAGGACATGGATTCTCGGTGCTTTGACGACCACTCGACTCCATTACATCTAGCGTCGCTCCGTGGACATGCGGAATTCTCTCGCGTACTCCTCGAAGGAGGCGTGGATGCGAGGGCACGGGACAAGCACGGGCAGAGTCCATTACATCGCGCGTCATATGAGGGGCATGTAGAGGTCGTTCATGTGCTCCTGGAGAGTGGCGCAGATGTGAGGGCCCAAGACAAGGATGGTCAGAGTCCATTACACCTAGCATCGCTCGAGGGACATATGGAGGTAGCCCGCGTGCTTCTGGAGGGTGGCGCGGATCCGAGAACTCAAGACAAGTTCGGGAAGAATCCATTACATCTGGCATCGCTCGAGGGTCATTTACAAGTCACCCGGGTACTTCTCAAAGCCGGCGCGGATCCGAGGGCCCAAGACAAGCATGGGAAAAGTCCGTTGCATCTGGCGTTGCTCCAAGGACATGTGGAGGCCACTCGTGTTCTTCTCAAGGGCGGCGCAGATGTAAGGGCCCGCGACAAGCACGGAAAGAGTCTGTTGTATCTGGCGGTTCTCCAGGGACATGCGGAAGTCGTGCGCGTGCTTCTCGAATGTGGTGCAGATGCTAGGGACAAGCATGGGAAGAGTCTATTACATCGGGCGGCATACGCGGGAGACACGGAAGTTGTTCGGGTGCTTCTCAAGGGCGGCATGGATCCGAGGGCCCATGATGAGAAAAGGAAGACCCCATTGCATCTGGCATCCTACCGGGGTCATACTGAAGTCGCCCGAGTGCTTCTTGAAGGCGGCGCAGATGCAAGTGCTCAAGACAAGGACGGGCAGACTTCGTTGTATCTGGCGTCATACCGTGAACATGTAGAATTCGTTCGGGTACTCCTCGAGGGTGGCGCGGATCCCAAGGCCCAGAGCAAGCACGGGCAGAGTCCATTGCATCGTGCATCATACAAGGGACATGTAAAAGTCGTGCGGGTGCTTCTCGAGGGCGGTGCAGATGCAAGGGCCCAGGACAAGGATGGGCAAAGTCCAGTGCATCTGGCATCGTATCAGGGACACGTGGACACCGTCCGGGCGCTTATCAAAGGCGGCGCGGATGCTAGGACCGAGGACAAGGACAAGCAAAGCCCCTTGCATCTGGCATCGTGCCAGGGACATGACGAAGTAGCCCTCGTGCTTCTGGAGGGTGGCGCAGATGCAAGGGCCCGGGATAAGCACGGGCAGAGTCCATTACATCTGGCAACGCTCGATGGACACGCGAAGGTGGCTCAGGTGCTTCTTGAGGGTGGCGCAGATGTGAGTGCTCTGGACAAGTACAGGCAGAGTCCACTGCGTCTGGCGTCATTCTGGGGACATCTGCGTGTTACTCGTGTCCTTCTCCGTTATGGCGCAGATCCGGTCACCCACAATGACATGGTTCAGATTTCATCCTAGGAAGTACAGTATCTGTCACAATAGCACTTTATATTGGGCTCGCTGCTACGCCGGGGTAGTACACCATGTACCCAAGGTCGTACATAACCAGCAGGAAGGCGGTATCGAGGAAATGTACCAAAGCTTGCGACACAAAGCCCAGGATGCAATGGTGCCGCTCGTAGAAGGACCCCACGTCTGCGGCAGTGCCGCCGTCCGATACGGCAAGCTCGTAGGTGAGCCTATCCTCCGTGATCTCCGGCAGGCCCCAGGAGCTATCCTCACGAAAAGTATCATCAGGGCCAGACGCCGGCTAAAGAAACGGTCGCGCAATGAGAAAGGCGTGCCGAGGTTGGTACGCTAGAGCCAGACATAGCTGGATGGTGTCGAGTGGAGGCATCCTGGGCTTTGAAAGTAAAGTAGGTCGAGGCTATTAGCCAGCCCACGAAGAACGCGAGACTCTGGCAAATCTGACTGATGTTCAGCCGCGATTGTCGCGTCACGGCGCGGGTTGGCGGCTACCTCGGGGTAGGAGAGGCCGCCGCCGATGATGAGGGTACATCCGACGAAGCCGCTATACTTTCGGAATTTGGAAAGAGGGCCAAAAAGAGAGGGAGGTTGTCGTTCAAGTTTGTAGTAGATTGACGACTCGAGTCGTGGGGCTACACTAGCATAAAGGAGTTAACTTATCGACTTTGTACAGCGTCAGGATCCGGTGGATTCCCCTCATTTCATGGGTCGAACATGGGTCAAAGAAACAGCCTCGCTAAGGAAAGTAACGCACGAGTATTCCGGCAATCAGCAAACGACGATGTCCACCCCCTTAATGCCCACACTTGTCAAGTCAATGAAGGGATCGATCAGGTTAGACCTGCAGATTGAGGTGACCACACCATGACCACACCATTACCATTCGCTGTGCAACCGGAAGCGCGGGACTTGGGCGGAGGTGATGGTGATGGCTATAAAGGTAGGCGCGGTTATGACGGGCTTGGATGAAAAGTTCTCGTCTCGTACCGCCCATCAGACAAGAACAACGATTTCACACGCAACCCGGTTGATATGGGTCTGCGAGCGACAGAGGCGGTGACGGAGTATTCGGAGGCGGGTCTAGCACGTGATCTGAAGGGTGTTTCCCTTTGTTTGTATTTGTTGTGCAGGTGTTTGGCTGCAAGTGAGTCACAAGTTTCAGTTTGTGATTGACGGTGGGTACGATGAGTGTTGAGCTCGGACGTGGCTCTTCTAAGACGGTTCTGTGCGATAAGCCCCTGGACGTCCTCGATATCCAGGTACAGTGGGCGCTGTTCGCCAGGAAACAGGATTGCAAGCCCCTAACCCAAAAAAATGCAGCTCTCTCGCCGTAACGCAAGCGCGTTTCCTACTATCGGGATCCCGTGTTTCAGTGAAGCTCACATGTACCTTCATTCAAGGGATCACAAGATCAGAGCACAGAGCTGCGTAGGAATGTCTAAACGCTCGCGCCCATGTGGTGTACCAAAAAAAAACACAAAGAGAGTCCAGCGGGCCAATCAGAAAAGTTTAGATCCAGGTCAGAGTCCGAGTGATCTATACTGCACTGCAATTACTTCAGCGGAGTCTGTGGTTGATGGTGGAACATAGGATGAAGTAGACTAACTAGGAACCACATTCAAACGTATCGGCCACGATGGCCGCCGATGAGGCCTCGATCAGTTAAACCCCGGTCCAATTTGGACAGCCTCAGAGTTCAGCTGATTGATACTTCGTGCGACGCGCGGGCGAGGGGGTGTGCACGGACGAAGCGGAAGCGATTGATCCGAGCGTTGGAGAGGTCATATTACTGTAAAGGACATAGATTCACATTGAGAATGAGGGCCTTATGCGGGAGGCACGAAGGACATCATTTTTTCCTGCAGAAAAAGGGAATAAATAATATAGTGTCTGGACTGCACGCACGTGTGTTGCTCACCGGAAGGAATAGTTGTGCGCACAGCCTGGTCCCCGAGTCGAGCCCGTGTAAGGGACAAAAAAAGAACGAACGCACGTACAGATAGTGGTGGCGTTCTTCTATTCCTTTACCCAAAGAAAATGAAACAATTCGGATCCGTATAGCATGTGCAGCAAGCTAAATAGCAATCCGCCCGACGGCGGATGGCACGTCCTTGACGTGCCAGTGGGGTAAAACAACCCTATATGTCAAACAACCGTCCAGGATCCCTACGACCATTTATGCGGGGCCAAGAAAGAGTACAACTGTAAAAACAAAGGGCTTGCTTGCTCTTGGCAAGTATCACCAGACCGTGTATGTACATATAGGCGCCCAGTGGCGCAAAGGCAAAGGGCGTAGGGAAACGGGGACTCCAACTCCATGTGACTCACAGCGCGCAGCAGGTCCATTTCCATTTGGTTACAGGTGCCTGGACCTAGACGGCCTGGATTCTGGCGCAGCTGCAGTTGCGCTGGCGCCCATAATAAGTTGTTGGCGACGCGACGGCGGCGGCGAGGTTTTACATAAAAAAAGTGCCGAAGTGCCTTTCATACTTTCCCAGTACTTTCCCTTCCCTCATCCATCTCCGCTGGGTCAGGATTTTTGAAAAAAATTTCACATGGTCATCTTCTTGCAAAATTATGAACTGACCCTGCTGCGTAAGTTAGACCTGGCTTGAAAGGTGTTTTTTTTCCCACAAGATACATAGGGGCGCGTTGCCGTGTGGCCGTGCGAGTCGCGCCGCGTACCCGTCTCATAATCATATTCAAACGTTCCATTCCATCATTTCCAGGTGACAGGATTAAAGTTTGTTATTGCTGTATGTTTTTCTAGTGCTTGCGGATCCTTGCGGATGGAACTTGCACTCCTGTTTATGAAGCCGTGGGGCCCGCGTGCAACGTTGTTTGCGTTTGCAACGCATTTCTCCCGACTGGATCAAAAAGTTGCGGTCGCCGGTGGGGCCTGCTTTGCACCGATCCAGGCTTCTTGACTTCGTCGGCTGGAGTCTTCTATACTGCATGTGGCGCATCATGGTTCACCAGTCCATAGGTTTGTGGCGCCAGTCCTTGTACTTGTATATACTGCACTGCTTGGTATATATTTATCGAGCGAGGACTGAGACGTCTCGCACAACAAAACTAGGCCATAAAGCGTTGGCTTCTGCTATATTTGGTTTATCTCTTTTTGGTTTACTCACCGTCTTTCGTTGCCATGATCTCAGCTATAT